>JAJHUR010073916.1:0-10766 GCA_027495735.1 Lutjanus campechanus
TGTAAACTGAATGTGGTTGAGCGTTGAAGAAGCTCAGAAGATTTTCCTCAAGTAATTCCAGAGTTCCCTGTAAAGGAGAAAAAATGTAGTGGGTGGCAGCCAGGGAGGGAGAAGCTTGAGCAGAAATAATGAACCTCTGCAGGCTACCTGGTGAGTTATTTCTGCTTTTACATCACTGTACATAGGCTTAAAGGCATTAATAACAATGAGGAACTACTGTATTTCTTTAATTTTCTTACATTTTTCATACGTTTAAGTCAGATTACAGGAGGCCTCATTGATAATCAGAGGGTGAATCTTGTCCAGGGCCTTGGTCAGTATAACGTCAGCCACAAAATATCTGGTGTCACCATTTTCTAAACAGCTAAAAATGACATGCAGGTCAACTAGGAGGTGGAAAGAAACAGCTTTTGGTGCCGCGATGAGACAACGAAGCTATTCTAGCTTTTGGGTTTGATGCACAAGAGGTGAGTCAAAATGTGGATATCATATCACCATGTGGACAGAGACTTGACAAGATGTTGAGGCTTTGCAATCAAACTTAAACTTCAGTTTGAAGCTAGTGTAAACACATAGACTCCATCATGTATAAACACATCCAAGCCACATGATCAGAGATGACACTCACCATGGGGATTTGTTTGCGTCTCAGAGTCGCTCGCAGCCTGCGATCGATTCTCAGGAAGCAGTCCTGAGCAGTGAAGGCAATATTTACTGCGAAGAGACGAGTGAGAGTCAGACAAACAGCCGCACTTGAAAACAACAGCTCACAAACACGAGCACAAACTGAGACGCCCACCATTCCTCTCGTCTTTAGGCGGGCTGGTGTTTTTCTTCTTGGCCCCCTCCTGCTCCAGCAGGGACAGCAGCCTCTCCTGCTCCTCACCGGAGCAGTTCATGAAGTCATTCCACGGCTAAAAGAACAAGAGAGGAATGAGATCAACTTTTATACTCATTTTACTAGTTTTAGATGTGATCATGCTTAGATTAGAGATGCAAAAGAAACTCTAATTCTCTGGATTTTGAAAGGAGCTGAAGGGGAGGGGATCACTGGGTTACTGCAGACTCTAATGACTGGGCCACACTACAAAACTTTCAAAGTTGTCAGATCTCTGCCTTGTAATGGAGAGTCTAGTAGTTGCCGTGCTACAAGATCTTTCACCCGTGGAATCCTCTGTCTGTTCTCCAAACTACATTTAGTCATGAAACCACGGCAGAAGTGAAATCAGATTATTAATACTGAAGCATCAGCATGCGGCACGTTACAGCTGTGTTCACGTCGCCAGATCTATATGACCTGGATATGAAAAGTCCATAGCGACAGATAAAAATTTAAAAGAGTGAAGACAGAAACCCTTCCCTCTCTATTTATATTCTCTGCCCATAATTGTGTTTATTAACCCGGAAACAAAGCGTCTACAGTGTAAAATAATAGAACAATAGCCACTCCTCTCTTCTCCAGCAAGTGTTATTTTATTAACAGTGCACCATCACTTCTAGTTGTACTGTATATAGAGGACACACTGAAACTATGTGTTGTCATGAAAACACATACTAGAAGCTTCATTAAATTGTTAATACAGAAGCATCAGTGTGCAGCACAGTTGGACATACTCGGACCACTGCTGCTTTATAATGACCGTTTGGTCATTTTTAGATAAAAACATTCATAAAAGTTGTAGTAGTTTTATATTTGGTCTCTCCTGTCTGGTGTTCCTCTGCTCTGCTATCTCTCCCTCTCAGTTCCTCTCAGTCCGTGTCTGCAGCTCTCAGTCTGTGTACTGTGTGTGCTCTCACTGGCTGAACTGCTGCCTGGTTCCTCAAGTTGTCCCTGACACAATCAGATATTAAACCTGCTTGATATCTGTCTCTGTTTCAGGTATCTGAACAGTTCACACATCACAGTTCTCGCTCTCACGGGCACAGAGAGATTTGCAGTGCTAAAACCGCATAGTGTGGCCCTGGCTTAAGTGTCTCAATACTTACAGTCTTAAGTTCTGGGAGGAAAACAGCTGAGGAGAACATACCTCCACATAGTTTCCGTTAATGCAGGCCTCAGTGAAGATGGAGGGGATCGCTGGGTTACTGCAGACTTCCAGATCATCTTTGGAGCACTCATCTCTCTCAAGAAGATTAGCAAGGAAGCGTGCTGATTTTCAGAGAGGAAGAGAAGACAGCAGGGAAATAAGCAAAACTTCATTGAGAGATTTATGACTTTAAAGTGTTAATTGTTGAGATACACTTCTGTGGTATTACCATGTTTGTAACAATAATGATTCAATGTAAATGTTCTCTTCCATTGTTGAAGACACACAGACTTAAAGGCTTGTCCAGCATTGCTCATCCTGCAGTGTATGACAACATGCTATAATCTGATCATGTGAAGTGAGAGCTTACTGTTCTCCTGTCGGCGGAGGCTCTTCTTGCCTTTGGCTCGGGGAGTGAGGTCAGAGTTGCGGATGGCTTGGTTGATGTAGAACTGCTTCTTTTTGGTTGGAGACACTCGCTTGGCAGGAGAGTTGGGCAGGGAGACGCATTTACGCTCCTCTATCAGGCTACGAAAACAGAGGACATGTCCATTAACTAATTTAGTCACACAAATTCTGAAGGGGAGGCACCGGCTCCTCAGATCTTTTTCATTTCAGTTAATTTGTATTGACGGGATGTAGTTCACTGCATACTTCTTCAGTCTGTGATTGTTTTACATTTCCTAACAAGTCTTTCACAACAACTAGTGATACTCAAGTGTATCAATAATTTCTTACATACCTATTGGTAAATGTCATTTTGTTTGCTGATAGGCAGTCAACAAGGTGAATATGGGTTGATACTACAGATGAAATGGTATGAAACTTTCATATCATGACTATAGTGACCAAAATTATTACAGTAATCAGTATTATGGTGATGTTGTTAAAATGTGCTGAAAATGTTCAAAAAGTACTGACACACACACACACTGAAATCATTTCACCAAGTTTTATATTGAAAACCTCTCAACGATTTGCGATGTCATGATATCCTCGATGTTTTCACTGTTGCAAAACAATCCCACATTGTTGCACCGGTGTCTGGTCGACCGTTGCTAACTTTGGTTGACCCTGGTCAGTATTTACTGTGAGTTTTCAAAATGCAGAAATCAAACATGATTTTTCCAAAAATTTAAATATGAAACGTTGATACTAATCATCTGAATTTTTATCGTGAAGGTGTAATTATTTCATTCCTAGCCAATACTGATGTTTGGCCGATACATTTTTGCATCCCTATCAACAATAGTTTACTGCATAATTGCAGAATGATGATGTGGAATGGTGCATATATCTAAACATGAAATATATAATTATACCATCATCTTAACAGGCATGTAATTCAAAGAAAGAAGAATGCACCAAACTGCTTAAGTGGCTGTGACAGATGAAGATGATCATCAAACTGCTATAAAGGGTGTGGATAGTTCTCCTTTACTGAACTGTGCTGTTTCTGATTCATCTCTGCAGTATGTTTAAATGGATCAGAGCTACGAGGAGCATCCTTGCAGGAGCTGCAGATGTAGGTCAGTGGGTGTTGGGTGAGGAGGAGTGTCTCTCTTAGGTTTTCTGCCTGTGTGAGTTGCCAACTTGCTCAGCCGATGCCATATTTAGCCTGAACGCTGCTGGCTGTTAGCAACACTACAGCAACATAATATGATGTAACATGACGTGAGTTAGGTTTGTCCACAACGAGATAGCATATCATTTCACTTTGACATGCAAACTTTAAAGAACCTGACACTTAACTTACCAAGCAGTGCCCTTCATGCAGTTTTTACAACAATTTTAATAAACATGTCTCGCTTCTGTCGCTCGATCTTTACACGCTAACAAGCAAATCACAACATAATCTGAATAACATATGTTGTATAAAGTGCCAAGAGCGAGGCTTATCAGCTAATTTATTAGTGGAAACACCCTGACGTGATTTAACTATGAATTTAAAGACTCCACGACAATAAACATATCCAGGTCAGGGTCCTATCTAAATGGAAACCCTAGATTTACGAAACTCTCGCGAGATTTGTACGCGTTATTTCTGCATTTTACACATTACTAAAATAATCAGGTCTTATAACGAAACAAGGCAGTCATTAATATTTGCTTATGTTTAAGGATAAAAAACAGTTGGTTGGCGTCAGTGAAAGATCATAGTATTGGTTGAAATGATCACTCCCACGAGATTCTTCGCGGATCTGAGGTTCCCATGTAGTCACGGCTACCAGCTGCTAAAAGGCTAACAGGGGCAGAAAATAAAACTCAACCGTCTTTAAAAACCGTAAAATCAACGTCAACCAAACTAAAAACTGTGGGTTTATCGAGATTTGTTAATTAACAGGAGAGCTGGCTCGATTTCAGCTAATCTAAAACCGTTTACTCCTGACCTTAAAAGCTAAGCTACCTATTTAAATGGGTTGTAGCTAATTCAGGCTAATGCTAACTATCTTGCCAACAACATAACAACAGTCGTAATTTTCACTCACATATAATCCTGTTCTTCATTGTTATTTGTCAAAACGACCATCTTATTCCAGCGGAACAAACGGAGAGATCCCAGGCTCTGGATCGTTACGGAGGGTGCGGAAAGTAAAAACAGCTGGGACGACAAACAAAAGTTAAAACAGAGAGTATGTTTTGCAGATTATCTAGTAAGTAGCTAGCTTAGCTCCTTGGCTGCTAGCTGCACAGTGGGCTGAGCCTCCAGAACAAAAATAGCTGTTGTCCTCCCACCACCAACAAAGAGGGGAGAAAAACTAGAGCTCTCACTCTCTCTATACAGTTACATTTGGTAAGGTTTTTAAACATGTCATCATTTCTACTTACTTCATTTAACACATTTAAGAGCATTTGTTTTTTGTTTTAATCAAGTTTTAACCTTAGATATTTATTTAAACTATTCTAATTATAACCAATAGAAAACATATTTTTTAGACCACATCACACGAAGAACATTTAGAACCTGTATTTATAAGTAATGTCAGTAAACTACTCTTGCCACATAATATTGTATGCATGGAAGCCCAATTCCACCAGTATGATGGATAAAAGGAAATGTGAGGCATTATAATGAGAGCTTTTCTTGAAATAAGGACTTAGTATCTCAAAATAATAATACTAATAACATTATTTATATAACACTTTAAAAAACAGTTTACAAAGTGCTTTACAAAGACACAAAATTAGATAATAGACTTATTATTTCAATATAATGAGAAACTTTCTCAAAATAATACTCAGTCATTTTTTGAGATACTAAGTTGTAATTGTGAGATACTACCACATGATTTTGTTTATCTTATTGTTTTGATATAAGGAAGTTATTATTTTGAGGTAGGGTAGTCCTTATTTTGAGAAAGATTGCCATAATGATGACAAACAAGATCTTTTTTTTTTGAAAATGACATTAGAGGAAACCGGCTTCCATATGTAGGCCTGAAAATCCCAATAATTTTTATTTATGAATTTAAAGCTTCTATAATTGTTTTTTGTTTGTTTTTTTAATTGATTGGAGGCAGCAAAACAAACAAAAAACCCTAACAATGACAAGAAGGGCAGGAAAAATATTTGGAATGCTGCCCCCATCCAAAGAGTGAGGAAGCCGGGCCTTAAAATCACTACTGACCCAAACCACATCCTTCATAAGGAGTCCAAGCTGATGCCTTCAGGCAGAAGGTTCAGCTTACCAAACTGTAAGCTGAACAGGTATAAGGTTTTATTAGTCCCACTATCAATCAAACTACTGAACAGTAGGAGATGAAATGTGTGTGTGTGTGTGTGTGTGTGTGTGTGTGTGTGTGTGTGTGTGTGTGTGTGTGTGTGGGTGGGTGTGAGAAGTGAGGAAAGGGAAATGTGCAATATTTTGGTGTAAGGCATTTGTGCAATATATTTTGTACAGGACTTTTTTGCAACTACTTGTATTTAGAGCATTATGCAATACTCTTGGGTGTCTGCTTGTTTGGGTGTGTGGATCTGGAAGTGTTAATGTGTTATATGTTAGTTGCAGTTTGTTTGTACATGTTGTTGTGTCACCTGTGTTCTCCTAAGGGAGAAGATAAAGGTTTATCCTTATTACATATCAGTGCTGTTATAGTGAATGTGTTAGCAAACAGTTGCTAATTAGGCATCTAACAGACAAAGCAATGTCATCATCCATGGTGGTGAGTGTGAACCAAAACAAACAAAGATGCTAAAACATTTTGCAGTTAGAGTTAGTTCTTTTAATTGTATCTGTAGACTTGTTTATAGCTTACAACAACACCCATGTGTCCTACTAATAATCACCAAATGAAGGCAAATGTAAACGTGCTTTTTTTCTTTCCTTTTTTAAAGTTTTGCAACTGCAACACACAAGTACAAAATGTATGGAGGAGTATTAGGGCCAGGCATGAGGGGGAAAAGGCATAAGAAAATAAAAATAAAATAAATCAGAGGAGGAAGTTTTTTGCTTTTTTTTTCATTTTGTTTTGTTTTTCACTTTGAGAATAAAGTCAAAATATTGCAAATAAATGTTGTGAAATGGTATTTCAACCTTATCCTTGACATTTCAACTTTTTCACAATTACTTAGTTGTTCCTCTAACTTGTGCTTGGCACTAAAACTGAAAGGCTGACTTTATTCTTGACATTTTGACTGTATTCTCAACATTTTTTTCCTTTATTCTCAACATCACTTAATTCTTAAAATGAAAAGTGTCAAAAAAACAAAAAACAAAAACCAAAAACCTCCTCCTCTCATTCCCCCCTATGCCTGCATGGCCCTAATACTTCCACACAAATGTGTATGACAGAAGATGGTACATGGTTTTGACTCCTGAGTGATTCATCCTGTCAATAGACAATCTTTGGCAAACCCCATGAAACAAATTCCTGTCATAACTGCAAAATAAATCAACTGCCACCTGCATCATCGTTATAATCTGGCATCTTTAAGTGGTTTCAGCTCAAACAGGACCTGTTGTTTGATATAATTTGAAATAACAAGGACTTTTCCCCCCTCTTATTAAGGGTTTGTGTGCTTGTTACCATAACAGCCAGTTTAATAGGCCTGTCACAGAGTCAGCTAATTGTTCAGGGCTTTTCTCACTGCTGCTGCAGAGAGACAGAGTCTGAGCAACAAAACACAAAACTCTATAAAGTTTGGATATATATTTTTTAAACTTAATCATCTTTTTTTGAGAGATGTTTGGACAATATCAGAGAAGATACTCAAAGGTGTTTTTATATAAATTTTGGAATGTGGAAAGAGAAGAAGACAAGGACAATAAAACTAGAAAAACCTGAACCAGACACTTGTCCGATGATCGTGAGGAAATCAGTTCCCAGGATGAGAACTGTGAAGTCAAAGGAGAAGATTAAAGTCATCACATCAAACAGGAAATGTCCCATGGCTACGTGCGAGACATCAGGGAATATAATGAGGCTTTGTGTCAACCTCATGCCTGTTTTAGCAGCAGCCAAGGAGCCTGTGGAGGTAGAAGAGGAGAAAGACGAGAACAACAGCCGTACAAGTAAAAAGAAACCAGAAACCTGCAGCAAAAATGATCCATCTGTTACTAAATCAATAGAACAAACACTCAAATGTACTGATTCCTTCACAGGATTAACTCTGGACACCAAACAGCCGCTAAGCTCCCAGTTTGTGTTGCCACCTATAACTAAACCCAAACCAGCTCCTGAGTATCACAAGACCGAGAGGAGCCACACACCTCTACCTGCCATCAATTCATCTGAGCAAACCAGCACCATCTCTTCAAACTTTACAGGAAAAGGCTGCAAAGGCAACGGGACAGTTAAAGGAGAAGAACCAGAAAGCAGGCCCTGGGTAGACAACCCCCTGTTCTCTAACAGTGTGAGTAAACTAATGATGGTCTGTGCCTTTTTTTAAAAATCATTTATATCTGCTCCTTAAAATCCTGAAATTTGAAGTGAGTGCTGACAGGTTTTGCTCATGTAAAAGTGGTTATTTTTTCAGTTAAAGGGACATTAAGGACTTAAGTATTTATGTTGTACCTTTACTGGTAACCAGGAGGATTTGCATCATGACGGGCAGGTCTGTCAGGGCGGATGGTGGCCTGAGAGTGAGAGGAAATTGAGATGGACTCACAGTTTAACACAAGAGGAAGAGCACATTAGCCAAGTAGAGTGGAAATCTACAAAAGTTTTGGGTAATAAAAAAGATTTTTAAAGCATCTTTCTGGGCAATGATTGAGTCACTGGTACAGGCCTTTTTTTCACAACAGCCGTATTGATTTGAACTAACAGGGTAAACACGGATGTTTCCTGTGATACTCAGATCTTGTTCCATTCAGTGTAGCAGCAGAGCTTTTTCCAGTGAGCCAACATGCACAATAGCAGCACCCTGACTCTGTTTGACCTGAATTGAACAGAACCTTAATTACTATCATTGGTAACACGTGTGTTTATCCAATTATTTAATGTCAAAATGGCTGCTGAGAAAAAAAGTTTATTAATCAGAAACAATTCATATGAAAATCTGCACATGTTGTAATCATACTTTTCAATAATACAGAACAACTTATTATCCTTCTTACTGCACCTTTAATGTTAAAACAGTTGTTATCAGAGGTCTTTCCTCCAGCTATTACCTCACCTTTACCTATTTCTTACCTTTTATAGCCTAGTTTTTACTCTTCATGAAAATTATTTTATGTCACCTTATTTGCAAATTATTGCAAAGCCATTAAGTCCTTAAAATTGGGTTTAAAATTAAACTTTAACAGCAATTTAGTTGTTCAAGATACTCAGACACCAGTGTTGGAAATTAGTTAACTCAAGTACTGTAATTCTGAGGTACTTGTACTCCATTTTATGCTACTTTACAGTACTTTTAAGCTCTCTAGTTACTCTGTAGATTAACCAAATCATACGATGAGCTCATAAGATATAATAGATTGTTAAAGATTAAACCACTGATCCCCAGTCCTTTTGATGTGTGAACTCATAAAACTTAAAAAGCAGTGTCTAGGTGGGGCCCTTTATTATGTCTCACATGTCTATGAGTTGTTAGCAGGTCCACCCAAGAGACATTCACACTCTAACCTCTCATATGAGTTCATTTCAATACTTGTTTGGGCGGGGTCATCCCTATGTTCCCACATTTCTGAGATTTTTTAAAAATTTTTAAATTTTTAAATTAATTAATTAATTTTCAAAATTAGGGTTCGGCACACATCACCTCTTCCATCACTGTCAGAAACTCCTACAGCCGACAAAACAAAGCCTAACAAACTAAACCAGGACGACACTGAGCGAATTAAAAAAATCTGCTTTTATTCTTCTTATCTGAGAAAGACTGTTGTCACATCACAGATCTGTCAGATTCTCTTCTGTTGTTCTCTGTGCAGAGATCTGCAGAGTTTCGTGTTCCTGACATCTCCTTGTCCAGTCTGGACACCCTGCTGCAGAGGGTCACACAGAAACTGGGGAGGAAGAGGAGAGGAGGAGATGAAGGACCATGGAGACGTGTCCAGTCTGATCATCTCCTCACAGCTGTTAGTGAACAACGTTTGAGAGAGAGGAGCGTCGGGCAGCAGATCAACGGCAGCTGCACAGACAGAAACCTGGGAAACATGTGGGCCACGTTCATATGATTATTTATTGCACTGTAGTTACACTCTCTTACATAATGCATTATAATCACTGTTATAATGCATTTTTAATGTGATTATAAGTTACTCTAAGTGGTCATGTGTGCTTTCAGTGAAGTAATCAAATTCTCTAACGAAATAATCCGCCTCTGGTGTTTCTCACTGCAGGAAGAAGCTAAACAGAAAAAATAACATATATAATCAGTTAACATTACTTTCATAAATGTACTCCTGCTATTAATGTTTTCTTTTGATTTAACCATTTTTAAAAGATTAGGGTTAATGCATTATAATATTATAATACACTATGATCTGTGTAGAAAAAGCCAATGAGGGATCAGCTCTAACCACTTATTAAATACTATGATACTCAACCTTATAAGTCATTATAAAATGCTTTATGAGGTGTTATGATCATTGTTATAAAGCTCTATGAAGGTTTATAAGAACTTATAACTATAAGTAGGTTGTAAAGCCTTTTCAGTCTATTTATAATACATTATAGACGTGGCTGTCATAGAAAGTGTCACATTAGTTAAATTAAATTAAATGAGATGTTTTCTTCATAAATCACTGTAGCTGTATTTGAACTTAGTTTCCTATGACTGGCTGATTATGACACTATGAGACGTGCACTGTTTAAAATCATGTGTAATTAGTGCGTTTCTGCTTGTCTTCTGAATCGGCCAGAATGACAGGAAACAGATACTGTTCATTGATGTCCATGTCTATAATGCATTATAAACATACTTATAACGCATTGTGCAGGAATGTAGGAATGGCGGACCCCGCCACTGGCAATAAAAACTATTAAAGAGAGCAGGGGTTCCCAAAATTTTTCATGTCAAGGACACTGGCAATAGATGCATGTTAGATCACAGAGAGAATTTTGAATTAAATATTTTTTATTTTTAGGTTTGAAAATAAAGTTTTCATAGTCGATCAATAATCATCAAACTAGGATCACTATAAATTACAATCGATCAAAACAGCCAACCCTATTTCTTCTGTGTAAGTTGTTCAAACTTACAAAAAATATTTTATTCTTCCTTTTGCAAAACAAATCCAGTAAGAAGTTGTGTCAACATTGGATTGGATATGATGAAAATCATAAAGATTATTAATTT
>JAJHUR010073918.1:0-20646 GCA_027495735.1 Lutjanus campechanus
AAGCACTAAGTGTAACAACAGCAAGTGAATCGTCATTTATAAACAAGATTGCACAAATGTGTTAACTGAGATTGTGATTTTTTTGCGAATAATTGTGCAACCCTAATATTGTTGTTATTGTGATGGAAACACTATTGCTTTTGTCCACAGGGGCTTCCAAAATCAACATAATATGAAAGTTCTTTGCAGTAGCTTTAAAGAACAAAACATGTATTGTCACAATATTAAAAATTATCCCCGTATTTAGACAAACGCAGATGAAGTCTTGTGTGCCTGGTTTTTGTGTGTGTCCGTGTGTGTGCGCGTGTGTGTACGCTCTGTAGAGTAACTGACATCAGCAAAACACCGTCTTTGAAAATATTGTTTTCCCACCAAATCCACTCCACACTGCTCTACATGGCCTGTGTGCCAACTGGTCTCAGTGGCAGCCACAGAGCTGCACCACATAGAGCAGCCATTCCTGCTGAATCAGCTGTTACCACAAAGTCATAGAGGTGCTGAGGTAGTTAATGGATTTCATCAGCAGCTAAGAACATCTAAAAAGTTTGCATGCTGGCCAATAAATAAAACACTCTTCTATATTGTCATGACATCACTATCAAACTGTAGGAAAGAGGATGTATTTCTATGTGTGTGGATTCTATGATGGCAGTATTTGGGGGGCATGTAACCCCGGCCCCCTCCGCTGCAACACAGCGCAGCAAAACGCATGGGTGCCTGACAAATGGAGCGTTGTCACACATTATTTTTCATTGTTTACTGTGAGCTCTATGGACACTTGTAGCGAGGCCGGGCCCTTTAAAGGACCCTTCCTTTCAATTATCTGTTGTGCATTATAGCCGCATCAGCTCACCCCAGTTATGTCATGTGCACAGTAGCTAGATTGAAGCAGCCATGGCAAGAGTGGCACAGTTTAGTTTTCCCATGACTATAACTTAGTGGTGAAGCAGTTCTTAGCCAGAAGCTTCAGTCATTTAGCAGCTGCAGGTAACCGAGGCTCAGATCTACAAACAGCAGTCCGTTCAATCTCAACCCAGAAGTACACTAAAATATAAGGAATACATGTACTTTTGTTTATGCATTGAATACCTTTGGAGTTTGGGCAAAACAAGACATTTGAGGACATCAGATTGGCCTTTGAGAAAAACTGATGAACTTTTTTTTTTTTTAATAGACCAAACAGCTAATCCATTAAATGAGAAAATAATCAACAGATTAATCAACATTGAAAATAATCATCAGTTGCAGCCCTAAAAACTGAACACCTTGGCAGGGGGGTGGGCACAGACACAGACACAGACAGTGGAGCTGCAGGATTGTGATACATTATCCTGCATTATTCATGCATGTTGTCAAGTAGCTGATATACTACAGATGACATAGAGAAGATCAGGCCTGTGATGCCTGCAGGAAAGTATCCTATCTTCATCCTATATTTTCATTATTAATGTTATTTTATTCACTTGTTTTATTGTATTTATGTTACTATGTGTACCTGAGGCTGGTCCCAGGTCAGGTGTGTGATCAAAGGTTGTAGTTAAGTATTTATTCCATCACAAACTTTCAGCTCATGTAGATGGAGTGAGTCATTCAGCTATAAAGATGAATGATAGTTATTCATGTAGAGTGTTTGTTCTTCTGATATATTGTCCCATACTCATAAAGCCTGAAAAGACTGAAGCTGCTGTATTTGTGTGTATTAGGAAACATAGGCTGTGAAACATTAGAAATTATGTGCTCAAGCAATTTTTTTTATTTTTTTAAAGATTATTTTTTGGGCGTTTTTTTGCCTTTATTCCGATAGGACAGCTGAAGTTGTGACAGGAAGGGGGGCAGAGAGAGAGGGAATGACACGCAGCAAATGAGCCGCAGGCGGGAGTCGAACCTGCGGCCACTGCAGAGGACTGACAGCCTCGGTACATGGGGTGCACGCCCTACCAACTGAGATATAGGGGCGCCCCGTCAAGGAATAATTTTTGACCAAGAACACCAACCAGCAAGTAGTTTTTTCTAATATCAGTACCAGAGATTTTGAGGCTTTACTCTGTGACTCAGATCGTGTGATCATACACGAGAGGTGCAGCAGGGGACGAGGTGCCACAGTGACGATATGAAAAGGAGAACACCCTGTTTCCTCTCAAATGGTGTATGACCTTTCACAGCTGCTTGAAATATTTGTCACTTCGTTTACCTGGTTTTATCTGTTTCATTATTGTCAGGGGTTGGATTTGAGATTTTTTTTTTGTGTTGTTTGTTACATGATCTCCTTTGTTATTATTTTGTCACTTTTCTAATGAAAAAAATATTTGTGTTTGTATGTAGATTCCGGTATTACCAGAACGTCTGCACTGTCAGCTACTCCTCTGTGTGGTGGGATTGGCCAAGATGGGAGAGAGAGATCGACTGGATGGCGCTCAATGGAATCAATCTGCCGCTGGCTTTTACTGGCCAAGAAGCCCTCTGGCAAGAGGTACGAGTGGACCTGTTAGGCTGAAAGTGATGCTTCCTTACAGTATCTACACAAAACCACAGGAACACAGTTAAAAACAGCTCTTAGTATCAATGTTCTGTATGTTCCATTATTGGCTCCTGGATTTGAATATGTAGATATATTTTCTGGAACAGATGTTCCAACAAATGGTCCTGTGCTTCTAAAGTGATCATGTTTGAGAGAAAACTGCAGCATATCAAATGAGAAGAGGAGTAGATTTAGTTTTGTAGTCTGTTCAACAAGATCCATGCATTATTCTCAGAGCAATAAGAGGAAGAAGATGAAATGGAAGGGGAAGAGATTCCAAGAGGAGGCAGGACACAGAGTCATTAAGACAAGAACAGGAAGAGAAACTTGTAACTTCTCTAATTTGACTTTTGCAGTGACTCTGATCTCTTTGGAGCAGTCACATGATACATATTTTGATTTGTGCAGCAGCATGTGAACATTAACCTGTTGTGTCCCTTCAGGTTTACAGAGCTCTTGGGTTAAACCAGTCTGAGATCGAGGAGTTCTTCTCTGGCCCGGCGTTTCTCGCCTGGAACCGCATGGGGAACATGTTCAAGTTTGGTGGGCCTCTGCCGCAGTCCTGGCATGTGAACCAGCTGGTTCTCCAAGTACTGAAACCTCCATCATTGTCAACACAGTTTAAAGCCACTATGTGCAGAATCAAGACATTTCTGACATTGGCACCACAGATTGAGAAGGAATGGGCTGAAAGCAGCATGTCGACTGCACCAATCAGTGTTTCAATTAACAGACACTTTGATGACCATCAGAATCATAAAAGATAAAAGATAAAGATACATCACTATTCTACATATAGTGGCTTCAGTTTGAACAGTTACAGGGATAGTTTGGATTATTTGAAGTGGAGTTGTATGAGGTTCTTATCCATTGTCAGTGTATAACTTTCAGTAGATGGCAGTTGATGTGCCTCCAGGGAAGCAGCAGGAGTACCGGTGTGGGAAGCTAAGCAGTGTACTGCTGTGGACAGGCTCAGCAGCATAATGTATTTTAGACACCTTAAAATCAATATGAGTTTAATTGCCCACTATATTTAGAATGCTTTCACCACTTCATCTTGCTGTCGGACAGATTTTTCTAAAGGGAAGCCGCTGTTATATAAGTTAAATATCACTCTCTGCAAACCAACCAGTAAAATGGCAAAATCAGTCATTTACCTCACAGAACACAGGAGTTGCTGGTAGCAGTTTCCCATCAGAAAGGTCTGCCTAACAGCAAAGTAAAGTGGTAAAACTATTGTAAATATAGTGTACACTTAAACTGAGGTGTCTAAAATACATGTTGCTGCTGATCCTGTCCACAGCAGAACATTGCTTAGCTTCCAACACCAGTACCCCTGCTGCTTTTCCAAACTTTGGGCGTGTCAACTGCCATCTACTTCAGGTAATACACTGACTATGGATAAGTACCTCATACAACCACTCTTCAGAAAATCTAAACTAACCCATTAAATGCTGAGACAGAATGAATGGTCTGAAAGCAACATGTAGAATTGTAGCCTGGGTTGTCTTATTTTTCAATAACTGTAAACTTTTCCCATCAGGATCAATCAAAGATACTATAATTACATCACTATTCTACATACTGTATATAGGCTTCAGAGTATAGAGTATGAAAAATGATCTACACTTTGACTGTTAGTTTTTGCAGGACCCAGAGTTCTTAAAGGTTAGTTCCAGTTTGTCACAACTTAGATTTTTGTGGTTTTAAATGTTGTTCCTATTGTTTCTGATTATATTACACTCACAGAAGTAATATCTGAGATCTCAAATCAACAACATGACATCACTACTATGACAACCACCCCCCAGGTTGGCCTGATTATCTAAACCACTTTATTTAGATGTAAAATGTTTAAATGTTGCCAGCAGTTCATCATTGCACAGAAAAAGATGAAATCATGGTTATGTGTGAAATGTGGTTGATTAATTTACCTCAGCTGTTTTGGAATGAATCCTCTCACATGACATTTCCTCTCCATTTGCAGTTTAAAATCCTAGAGCGAATGAGATCTTTTGGCATGATCCCAGTTCTGCCGGCCTTCTCTGGGAACATTCCCAAGGGAATCCTCAGGTGACTCCTGCTTGTTCATGTTTCAAACATTTATGAGTTATACTCAGGGTTCCTACATGCTTGAATGTGTGTTAATCTCCAACTGGAGATGGTGTTTTCAAGGTTTGAAAAGTGCTTGAAACTTTTTGAAATTGTCATTGCATGACTCATAATAAAACACTCTCAGACTGAGTAGTTTTACACAAAATGAAGATGACTCCGCTGTCTAGGGACAGTGGTCCTACTGTTGCATACAGAAGTGTGTGTTTGAGTCCAAACCTTTGAATGACTCAAGTGTGTTTTGTATTTCAGGTTGTATCCACAGGCCAATGTAACCAGGCTGGGGCCTTGGGCTCATTTCAACTGCAGCTTCTCATGCTCCTACGTCTTAGACCCTCGGGACCCACTTTTCCTCCAGATCGGCTCCCTCTATCTGTCCCAGGTGGTAAAGCAGTTTGGTACAGATCACATCTATAACACAGACACCTTCAATGAGATGACTCCACCTTCCTCTGACCCCGCCTACCTGTCTGCAGTCAGTCGCTCTGTCTTTGCCTCGATGACTGCAGGTGAGTGTCTGCCTGTCTAACATCCTGTTCACATTGCGAGTGAATGCTGATATTTTGGGTAACCAGTTCTGTAATTGCCCTAGTTTGATGACCCATAGATGACCTGTTGTCCGCAGACAGCTCCCCTCAAGCTTCCGGCTGATTTTCAGCCATGTTCAAGAACTGTCCCCTTCTTGTTCCTCATCCAGATCTCATTTTTTTGTCCCCAGTTGATCCCCAGGCAATTTGGCTGATGCAGGGCTGGCTCTTCTTCAGTGATGCAGCATTCTGGAAGCCAGCCCAGATTCAGGCCCTACTACATGGAGTGCCCCTTGGTAGAATGATCGTGCTGGACCTGTTTGCAGAGACAGAGCCAATTTTCTCCTACACCGAGTCGTTCTATGGACAGCCGTTCATCTGGTGCATGCTGCAAAACTTTGGGGGCAACAGTGGATTCTTTGGCACAGTGGAGAGCATCAATTCAGGGCCCTTCAAGGCCTTACATTTCCCTAACTCCACGCTGGTGGGCTTGGGCATGACACCTGAGGGCATCGAGCAGAATCCAGTGATGTTCGAGTTGATGAGCGAGTTGGCTTGGCGCAAGGAGCCAGTCAACTTGTCCAAGTGGGCGTCACTGTATGCAGCACGCCGATACGGCAGCACACAAGAGAACCTGACGGCTGCATGGAGGCTCCTGTTTGCCAGCGTCTACAACTGCACCGTGCCACATTACCGGAACCACAACCACAGCCCACTGGTGCGCCGGCCTTCCTTTCACATGAATGCTGACCTTTGGTATGAGCCGGCTGACTTGTACAAAGCCTGGAAGCTCATTATTGAAGCGGCTCCTTCTCTCATGTCCAAGGAGACCTTCCGGGCCGATCTTGTGGATGTGACTCGGCAGGTCCTACAAGTCCTGACTACATCTTTCTACCAGGATATCACGGATGCTTTCCAGAAACAGAAGCTGCCAGAGCTGCTGACTGCAGGCGGAGTTCTGGTCTATGACCTCTTGCCTGAGCTCAACCGTTTGCTGAGTACCGACCGCAACTTCCTGTTGGGGACGTGGCTAGAGCGGGCCCGGTCCTTAGCCCTAGATGAGAAGGAGGCACAGCTCTATGACATGAACGCCAGAAACCAGCTCACTCTGTGGGGTCCCAGCGGTGAGATCCTGGACTATGCCAACAAAGAGTGGGGAGGCCTCATGGAGGACTACTACGCCCAGCGGTGGGCCCTGTTTGTTCACACCCTGGTTGAATGTCTGGACAGTGGACGACCATACAAACAGGACACTTTCAACCAGGCAGTTTCTCAGATAGAAAAGGGATTCATTTACAACGGCCGGAAATACCCGACCAAGCCTCAGGGAGACACGTATGAGATAGCCCACAGGATCTTCCTCAAATACTACCCACAGGCCCTGAAGAGACTATAGTGAGCAGAGACAGTGTGGAAAAACTTGTGTCAAATCGCAGCAAGAAGAATGTCTTCCTCCACCTCCAGTTTTCCATGGCTATCCCAAAACATTGTGATGTAGAAAATCCAGCAGCCTGAATTTACAGGAACAATCTGGTTTGCACATGTAGTGAAATCAGTAGTGTATACTTGTTTGTGTTCTAGAGTTAGGGAAAAATTTTCACTTTATATTGATCGAATATCCAATCATGCCTTATTAAATAGAAGATGGAGAGAAAATGAAGACAAGTTAATGACTTACAGAAGACTGTAAAGGTGTTGATTTTGTGTAGAATTTCATGTGTGTATCTGTTGTACTATTTTTAACTGTTTTTTAATTTTTGGAAACACTGTAGACTGTATAAAACATGGATGTCTCCGTGATGTCCCACAGGTTTGGTGGTGACAACGGCCTTCACCATCTTGATAGTGCCTGTGTCCATGGACAAGCTTGGACTGGGTATTGTTCAAAAATCTTTGATACCGGTGCCGGTACAGATACCTTGACTTCAATACGGGTACATGAACAATATTTTTGATATCAAATCCATTTTAACAAAAGGGAAATTACATTACACATTACAGTACAGTTACTCACAAAAAAACCCCAAAAAGATGCCTGTCCCTGGGCGTGACCAAGTGTTTTTCTTGCATGCGAATAGACAATCACCTGCATTATTAATCTATTAAAAACCCCGTTCTTAATGGCTTATTGTTGCTGATGAGATTTATTCTTTAAGGATTGAAATTTGATATCGAATGACGAGGAATTTTCGATTCTTGATAGTATTGAAGCATTTTGGTCAGACAGTTGCGGACACCACAGATGCCTCTTATTTTTGTATATACTACTTTTTACTTGTTCCACACAGCCATCTGTTGTGACCACATAGACAAGTCTGCAGTCACAACAAATTAAAATTAAATTAATTATTGCTTGAACGCCACTGAGAATGGGTGCTAACAAACCTACGCCTTGCCAGAAACAACAAACTAAGTTCTGAGGTTCATTCTTTTACTCTCCCTGCTCGGCCAGTAATACTCTCCAAAAGTAGAGGAACTTTGGGGTTGGTGCTTGCAACGCAGAACATTGGTTTAGTAGCCTTTTATTTCAGCCACCATTTTTATAGAGCATCATCAGAATTGTGTTGTCATGCACACAAATGATGTATAACAACAGCTGGCGCTTTTTCATACATCAGTGGCCCTAAATTGCCTGCAGTAGCTCTGCACCCCCCCAAGGGGGCCTGCCCCCCACTTGCCTAATTTTTGCAGGTGTTAAGATTGTGGTGGAAACACAACCAGCAATGGGCTGAAAAAAAAAACTTTTGGTTCCTTTAGAAGTTCCTGGGACTAAAACTTCCAGCTACTTTGGGTGGAAACGTGGTAATTTCATCCTAGTTTTAACAGCGAAAGCTGAAGATTATCTCCAGTCTCTACTGAGCGAAGCATTCAGAGACTGACTTTATATGTTTTATATTTTGTGAAATGCATACATTATTTTACATTGTATTATTTTATTTTATTTGACATTACTTTAATCAGTCCTTTGCAACTGCCATTTTTCTACAGTAGTCCAGAACAGACAAATGGCCTGTAGAGTTTCGCACTACTACTTCTCCTCCACGCTTGGAACAGGAGGGAGAGACGAGGTGTTTGCAGTCTGCTAGCTCACCACTAGATGCCACTAAATCCTACACACTGGTCCTTTAACACTGATATCCAACTAAACATGTCACTCTCATAAAGACAGCAAATAAGCTCATTTCCCAACATGTTGAACTATCCCTTTAATTCACAGGGACAACACTCTAACTGCAGATGTGATGATGAAATGTTTGGATCATTCGGCCATTAATGAGACACTTTGAGGACTGACTCTACCATGCCTCAGTGTAAAGTTCATGTGAATATTGTGTCTTGCTCTGAACAGAAGTATCATCACATCACGTAGGCTAGTAGCTTAGTTACCAAACAATCCGGATGTCTTTGATCTTGCATAACAATTTTCTACTTAATTTACAATTTCATGCTTATGAATTTTCTGAACAGAGGGATTTAATGCTGAGTTATTGTTGTGACAAATTGGCTCATGGTGCACCTTAGTGGACCACTTTATGTCTTGCTCTTCCTAGATGGTATGGCCTTTAAAAAAGATCTATTTTTATATGAAAATTCATAGAGACATTTCACATTTCTGAAAGATATTGTGTATTTTTATGAGTCACATTGATTTTCCTTTAGATGATTGAAGTGTAGATGAGATTTTTGTAGTTTCACTACCGGACACTCTGAGAGAATATTGATTATTATGAGTGTTGTAACAGTCGCTACACGACAACAGCGCAGATTCGTAATGTGCCAACAAACCTTCCACGTTGCACAGTAGTGATTTGTGTTGTATAAATACTATTTTTGTATTTTGATGAATTCAAACTCAGGCATTGTCATTAAAGTCTTCAGGCTGTGTGACTAATTCAGTCATTTCATTCTCCACCTCTGGATTGTGTGTGCGAGCGTGTGCTCAGTGTACGTGTCCATCTATCCTCTGATCCTTGCAGGGCTGGAGAGTATCCCAGCATGCCTTCCTGTAGGATTGCAAATTGTAAGCCTTAATTGATCATTGGCAACATTAACAATCAATTAATTGTTATAAAAAATATGTGCATACCAAACAGCACCGAATGCGTTCTCCCCCTCAATCACAGCTTTGTTTCCACAGCAACATGTTGCATATTCTCTGACAGTATTACATAGAGTATGAAACATATATATACATATTATATTATATTATTATATTGTATATACATATTCAACACATACTTTAATATCAGCCAACATGAACTCATCAAAATAAATAATAAAAATATAAATAATCAGTTATATTTTTGATCTTTATTTTATAATAGAACAATTAAATTTTGCCTTATAAATCAAATTCTTAATGGCCAATTAATCAATCATCAATTAATTGTTATCTCAAGTTTTCAGGTAACTTCACCTTCATGTGTTTGGACTTTGGGAGGAAACTGGAGCAGGTGTAAACCAGGTCAAACCTGTAATTAATAAACATCATGTTTCTTCTGGAAATGTTTGTAAATCATTGACACTAAACCATAAAAATGAATGGAGCATCCAGCTGGATGTTTTTATGATGTACAGCAGTTGGAGTACTAAGATCATTTACTTCACAGTAAAAGTTGTAATACCACACTGGATAAAATATTCTCACAAGTAAAAACCCTTCATTTAAAATCCTACTTTAGTTAAAGTACAAAAGTATCAAAAGCAAGATGTACTTAATCGAAGAATGAAGCGCTGCAGGATCTGATGACTGATCAACAGGAAAGTCTCAAATAATATTAATATTAATATTAAATTATATAATTATAGTTATATAATTATATAAATGTATTCTTTGAACACAGTTTCTGCCAGTGAAAGTAAAAGAACCTATGAGATAAAAAAGTTGAAATTATGAGAAGAATTGACTATTTAACTCATTTTGACTTTTCATCTCATAATTAAGATTTACCATAGGGATGTTTTTTTCTTCACTGGCAGAAATGTGCTTCCATTATCAAACAGAACATGTATCAACTGTAAGTCTTCATCAGGGTCTGTGGGTGGTGTTCTTCTACATGACCCACAGAGGGCGCTACAACAATAATATGGACCTCATATTCATATATGACAAGAAAATGTGAGTCTACAATAAGATATTCTAACAACAACTTCACATACTATATTATACACACAGTATACTCACACTTTAGTGTGTCCATATTATTGTATGTGAAGTTGATTTAATATATTTTGGAGTTTTGTTTTTCTTTTTCTTTTTTTCAGTATTTTCTCATAGTAACTTCAAATGTCTTATTGTAGATTCACCCAAACACTGGGTCGGGACCCACAGGTGGGTCACCAGAGATTTTATTTGGGTCGCCAAATAAATAAAAGACTGGAAGAAATTCTGCAAATTTATATACACTTATATCTCCATTACACCTTTTCTAAAGCATTAGAGGATGTGTCTGTTGTTTTACTGATGAGAGCAGGTTTATGCTGTCTGAGCATTTATTTAGTTTCATTTATGAAGAAGCTAAAATGTCCTTTACTGTTTTCCTGTAAAACAATGAGATGGCCTGTTAATTCAACCTGAATGCATTTAATCCTCATTTATAAAATATTTAACGTGTATGTGTTTTCAATAACACATGTCATTTAGGAAACATGGATTATTAGCAGGATTACAATTTTAAAATAAAGAACAGGAGCCTACCATACACAGTTCACACACAGCTGCTAATTCATTATCATGACCTCTAGTGAAAAAATGTTGTTTGTTGTTAATTCAATGAATTATTCAATAAATTTCACAGAACACAGAACAGCTGGACAAAGTAATAAACCTAACACTTAAAGCTGAAATGATTTATGTATCATTAATCGACTATTATATGTATCCATTTGGATAATCGATTAATCGTTTACTTTTTAATCAATGAAAATCCAAATTCTCTGATTTCAGCATCTTAAATGTGAATATTTTCTGCTTTCTTTACTCCTCTCTGACAGTTAACTGAATATTTTTGAGATTTCCTGGACCATTTTATATTGAGATAATCCAAAAGTAATGAAAAGAGATCAAGTTACATTACATTATGATGCTAATGCTGATTACTTTTTTTTTTTTTTTTTAAAGATTATTTTTTGGAGCTTTTGCCTTTATTTCTGATGGAGACAGCTGAAGATATGACAGGAGAGGGCGTAGAGAGAGGGGATGACATGCAGCAAAGGGCTGCAGACGGAAGTCGAACCAGCGGCTGCTGCAGAGGACTAACAGCCTCAGTACATGGGGCTCCACCAACTGAGCTATAGGGGCGCCCCCGATTACATTTTTTAAACAGGTAATTAATAAACTTGTAATTAATAACTATCGGAACATAGTTGTGACAAATCAACATTTCAAGACAATGTACTGCAAGAGATTTTTGAGTTTTGAGCCCAACTTGACGCTTGAGTTTAAGTTGGGCGAAATAAAGTTACTTAAAAAGTTTTGCGGACCTGTTGAGATAATTTATTTTTCTCCTTTAGATAAACCTGAATCTTTGAGTTTTAGAAACTAAAAGAAAAATGTATTTCAGAAACTGGTCACAGTGAGCTGTGACACTGATTAGTCAGTATTTTGGGAGCCAAAATTAAATAGTAAAACTATTTAAATTAAATAGTAAAACTATTTAAATTAAATAGTAAAACTATGTAATTTGAAAATATAAACATTTTAACCATCAGTCACTTTCACTTGAATTTTAAAATACAACTTTCTTGGGTTTCTAAAACTCAAAGATTCAAGTTTATCCAAAGAATTAAGAATTTGAGTTGAGCTCAAATCTAAAATCTGTTGCAGCATGTTGCCTTGAAAGTTTTTTCAACTTTTTCATTTTTATAGTGTAGACATACAACTATAATAAATGAAAATTAGATTGTTAAAAAATAACAATATTAATAATATTATAATAATAATATTTATTTCCATTTACTTTTTTTGCAAAAGCCACAGGGAGCCACTGGAGAGCAGCTCCAGAGCCACAGGCTGCAAACCTCCATGCTGCACTAATCTGTCCATTTTTCAGTTTTTCTTTAATATTTGCTGCTTTTCGTGAGATATGAGATACATTTCATATATATTTATATAGATACCCCACTCACATATCATGAGATGAAGAGTTTGTTAAACACCGTCAGCTCTAGATTTAATGTCTCTGCCTTTATCAGACTGCTGTATGATACAAATCAACAAGCAGAGCTGCTCTGTGGCAGGTAGAGACTTCTTGATTTTTGCACCCATGCAGTGATGTACCTCGATTTGTCAGGTATTTCATTTGTTGGATTAGCCAAAAAGAGGCCGTATTATCTGTTTAATGGAAATAACTGGAAGATGCAGCCACACACACACACCACATTCCCTGAAAAATTAATTGACAAACAATATTAAATAAATAAATCTGCTGATCATGTTCTAGATTAACTGATTAAATCATGCTGTCAGATAAATAAAATAGGCTCAGACATGTGGATCAGTATTTTCAAGTTGTTTCTGGGATGATTATTTTCATTATTTATCTATGCGTTGGTCATTTTCTCCATGAATCATTTCGTTGTTTGGTCCATAAAGTAGTGACAAGTTGATAAGATGACATCCTCAAATGTTTTGTCCACAACTCAGAAATACTCAGTTTTCTGAAGTTAATAAAGAAACCAGAAAATATTCACATTTAAGAGGCTGAAATCAGAGAATTTTTAGTTTTTTTAATCCTTAAAAATGATTAAAACTGACCAACCCATTGTCAAATAATTTAGCAGCTGACTAACTGTAACTATTAGTTAGAGTTAACTAACCAACTAACTAACTAATCGATTATGTGATGAATCGTTGCAGCTCCAGCCTGATGTCTCTCTAGTTTTAAGTAGGGCTGCAACCTATGATTATTATCATTGTTGATTAATCAGTCAGTTATGTTTTGATTAATCGATTAGCTGTTTGATCTCTAAAACATCAAAAAATAATGAAAATGAAAAATGTCAGTGTTTTCCAAAGCCTAATGTGGCATCCTAATGTCTTGTTTTGTCCACAAACCAAAAATATTCAGTTTCCTGTCAGAGAGGAGTAAAGAAACCAGAAAATATTCACATTTAAGAAGCTTTAAACAATTTTTCTTAAGAAATGCCCCAAAATAATTAATTGAATATATCAAAATAGTTGGAGATTAATTATCAATTCATCGTTGCAGCTGTAGTGAAATGTGACATATGAAGCGCTCTTAGCAGAAAGTGGTTTGATTACTTTTCAAACAAAATTCAAAACAGAAAATTCCAAAACACAAGAGGAGTTTGATTAATATTTTTATTGCTGAAAAAATAATAAGTATCAGGTTTGTAGCTGTAGAGGGACGTCCTCTCCTTATGTACACTCATGATATTTTCTGTTCTGCTTCAGGCTCATTTAGAAGACAACATGTTCAATCCAGTAAATCAGACACTCTGCAAAATCCACCGGAACAGAGACCAGGTCCAGTTTCTCACTCCAACTCTGTGTGTTGGACATCTGTCTGTGTGTCTGTCTGTCTGCAGATGACTCACAGAAGTCCAGCACTGGTGGAGCAGCTGAACTGGACCTGAGCCACTGTGAATCCTTCAACAGGTTTGTTTTCATGAATGCACTCACACTGCTCAGCTGTCACACACACACACACACACAGAGAGAGCACTCGACAGTCAGCCGCTCACTGTGCATTCACACCAACGTTCATCAGGCATCACATGAAGACACTTAAGTGGACCAAAAAGTCGTCACCCAGAAGAAACGTGTTGGAGGACATCAGCCAATCAGAAGCTCAGAGAAGCTTTTTGCCCAACTGACTGTGGTCCTCACTGAAAGCAAAGGATTCTGATTGGCTGAGAAGACACTAGTCCTCCCCCGTCACCTTTTTTTCTTCGTAGATCCATTACGGAAGCAAGCTGCTGCTTTGGCATGTTTTAGCCCATTTACTCAGATTACTGCCGTCCATGTTCCAAAGCATCCCAGCAGGTTTTGGACTCATGTCCAGCCTGACAGGCAGCAGTCACTCTGTGATAAAATCCTCATGTCAGTGTTTTAAAAACATGACTTGAGTTTGGATGTTTCATCAGGTACAAACATGTCTTTTCTTGATAACATATCCTCTGACATGAAATATAAAGAGCTCCTGTTAGACCCTGTATCACTGCACCTCCAGACTGTCACTGACACAAACTAAAAGTGAATAAATATTTACTGATCTTCTGAAAATTTCAGGTGTCTGTAAGATTATTTTTTAAAGATATGGAAGAAGATTAGGGCCACATGTGAAAAACTTACTTGAGCTCTGGGAGTATTCTGATGTTATTTTCATAATTTTGACTTAATTCTTAGAATTCCAATTTTTTTTAATGTGAGATTAAACTCAGGTCAAGGTCAGACTTATTTCTCAAAATTTTAAATTTATGCTCTGAGGCCCTAATCCCCCTCAGTAGATATCAACCTAAAATGTCCACGTAAAAATTAAAAAAATAAGGACACCTTAATAAAAGTTTTAAGATCACTATAAGACTGTTTAACTTGATGTCTTCAGGTTTCAGTTTGTCTAACTTCTGTTCATGTCTTTCCAAATCAGAGTAATTTTAAGTTTTGTCAATGACTTTGAATTTTACTTTTGGTTAATTTAATTCAACTTCTGCAGTATTTGAGGACAAATACAAAGCAGGACTTATATTCACACAAGAAGCTGACAACATTTGTGAACAACCAACAACAGCTCAGTGATATTTAATCAACTCATCATTTCAACTTACATGATTAAAGCTTTATGTAATTATAGGAACAAAAGAAGTGTTGAATTAATAGAAGTGACTGAGGTTTGACAGTGTACAGTGTGCTTTGAAAATGGCTGGCAGTGATGAGCAGTACACAAGTTGTGTAAATGGTATAAAACATGTCACAGCACGTCTGTGCTCCGTCAGTGGAGAGCGACATGTTGGGTGTTTTGTTGAAAGGACAAAGAACGGTGTGATAAAGCGGCTGCTCATCGGTCTGCAGAGCAGGATGGACACAAACCAAAGAGAAGAACACAGATCACGTTCTGGCCTCAGACTGACCTTCCTGCTCAACAGGAGAGCAACTGAAATGTAAACAAAGGAGAAGCAACACAGATTCACCGTGACCGTCTCGTCCAATCACTGTCAGTCTGACGTTTAGCTTCCTCATCATCAGACGGGAAAAGTCAGAAAAACTGAAGCACAGCTGGACTGACACAGCTGGAGCCTCATCAGTCAGTCAGTGTTTTCTGTTCTCATATCATCAGTATAATGCCGTATGTAAGACTCCTGGTCTCATATTCAGTCCTTCAGACTGTGATGTTTTGGTGTCACATCAGTTTCCAGTGGAGGTAAAGGTGCATTCACACATTTTACTGAGACATTTTGAGACATAGGAGGTGGGCAGTGTTCCATTTCACTGATTTTAAATGAAGCATAACGAGTTGACGATTCAGTCTGATATGAGGCAAACGCTTATTACAAACTGCATATACTTTGTAGAATTATTTTCTCTTCTGCTTTCTAGGCAGCCATTAGAGTCTATCCCAGAGGTCTGCAACCTGGAGCTCTGGAGCCACATGTGGCTCTTTTGCCCTCTCCAGTGTAGCTGCCTGGGACGAAAAATTCTTTGGAAATGAATGGCTGTTTTTTTTTTGTTTTAACATTTTCATTTATCATTGTTGTACGCCTAAAGTGATTCTTACATTTTCTTACAGTAAAAATGTGCAGCCAATACACTGATATTATTAGATTTTTGAAAAAGTTTTATTATCTCATCAGCTAAAAAATGTCTACAGGTTAGCAGGTTTTCCTCTGAGCTTTGCTGGATGCTGAGTGTAAGTAGGACATTTAAAATGTGTCTATTGTTGAAGTTTTTCCTCGTCGCTGTCGCCAAAGTGCTTGCTTATGTGGGAATTGTTTCAATTGTTGGATGTAAATATGATTATAGAGTGTGGTCTAGACCTACTCTATATGTAAAGTGTCTTGAGACATCTTTGTTGTGAATTGGTGCTATATAAATAAAATTTGATCTGATTTGTTTTATTGATCTCAGGGCCGTGGTACCACCCAGAACAACTGGCTTCTGAGGAACCCTTTTTTGAATAAAGGGTTCTTTGTAAAACTACGGTTTACATTAAGAACCCTTTTCAACCATTTTTGAAGAAACAGTTCTTTAAGGATTGTCGAAATTCTTTCATCAAGGGTTCTTTGGTAGCATAACATAAAAGGGTTCTTGGTAGAACCCCACTGGGTTGGTTTTAGATAAAACCATTGGAATATAAAAAGCTTCCTGGGGGGGGGGTTCTTGTAAGCACACTTAAGAGGACGGAAAGGTTCTGGATAGAACTCCCAGAGGATTCTGGGTAAAACCATTACACTATAGAAGGGTTCTCTGCAGAACCTCTCATAGAGGGTTCTGGGTGAAATCTTTAGTTCTAGGGTTCTTGGTAGAACTCTCTGAAAAGGTTCCAGGTGGAACCTTTTTAAAAGGTTCAACCACAAACCGAAAAGGGTTCTCCTATGCGGACAAGCTGAAGAACATTTTGTGGTTCTAGTTAGCACTTTTATTTCTAAGAGTGTGTGCTGTTTTAATGCATTTACTTAAAACTCATAAAATATTTAATATGTGAATATGATTCAGTAACACATCAGGATAATATAAGGTGATGTGGGAGTGGCAGTAAATCTTGATTCAATAATTTCGATTTGATCGATTAATAAATATGTCCTTTTTCAAAAACTGTGACATTGCTAAAATATTACTCAATTACTGGTGTTACTTTTACTTATGTATTAGTACAAAGTAGTTGTTGCAAAAAGTACTCTGAGTATTAGTTACTCTTAAACTGTTGATATCAGTCACCTCTCTAAACTAGGGTTGCAAATTTTATGTGTTTTCCTGAACCAGTAGTTGAAAACATTAATAATCGATCATTAATAATTCCTCAATTTCAACTTTTACATTTCACTTTTTACTCATTTTAAGTTTAAAAGGAGGGAGTTGTAAGTTATAAGGAGTTTGCCTTATTGAACAAATGTCTCTGTCAGACAAAACAATGTCAGATGAGGATCAGCTGCTGCCACAACTATTGATTAAACATCCAGGAATACATTTTAAATTGGTTAATGTTTAACAGTTAACATCCTAACTCCAAATATGTGCTGCTGCAGCATTTTAAAAAAAAATTTGGGATGTCTTTGTTTTCATTGGTCTGTACGATCAGATCACCTGATTGGCTCCTAAAATGCAGATGATATGAATTCAAATTGTACTCAGTTCTCAACACTAATTCTAAAAGTAACTGAGTAGATTACATCATGCAATGGATACTTAAGTATGAGAAGTTCAGACTTGAAACTCTACTCATAAAAGTACAAGTACGCAAAAAACAAACAAACAAAAAAAACTATTTAATTACAGCCATTTGAGTATTTGTAATTAGTTACTTCCAGCCCTGATTCTATACATATATTATAGGGGATGGCACATGATAATATCTGTAAAGGTGAAATATTACTATCAGTCCCAAATGAACATTTATGTTGATATGACAGGCTGAATGGATGATACTTTATTTGTGTGTGCAGGTTGATGTCAGAGTTGTTATTTGTTCAGCGAGGAGCTGAATCACATTCCTTCAATGCTACAAATAAACACATGAAATAACAATACTAGAATGAAAAAGCCTTTAAAATGAATGTTGTGATTTAATCTTAAAATCCAACTATTAGACAGAATAAGATCACAGGATTACCAAATGGAAAATGTCATTTTAATGAAGTTAAAGGCAGACATCATGTGGAATGGACACTAATGGCTGTAGGCTCAGCCACCTGAACACTTTGCTTCAGCTGACTGGCTGTCCTGTAAAGAAAGAAAAACCCTTCTGTGCTCCTTTACATTTTTAAATGGATCAAAATGCACCACTGTGATCTTGTTAACGTTCAGTATAACGTGAGCACACAGGTGTTAAATCTGCCCACCTCTGCTGACACAACACGTCTCAGTAACACTGACCCACCGATGACCAGTTTCTGATTTTTAACACCGACTGAAGGAAGTTAAAGTCAGAATTTGCATCACTACGAGTCAGTCGGTCATTAAAGCAGGTCCATCAACAATGCCCTGTGTACTAATGCATGATATGGTTTCTGTAAGTTAGCCATGACACGACAGGCTACACAGAGGAGATTCACAAAGCTGCCGGAATGATCAATAATCAATATTCAAAACAGAGATAACATGGAGACATGAACAGAAAATAAGGCAGTAATAAAACAAATCAATTGTCTAACTGGTGTAAACATCTTTTAAAAGACTCTTAAACTGTCTCTGATTATTTCAAACACATCAGCAAGTTTATTAAAAAGAAACATTAGAGAAAATATTATATTCCAATAGTTCCTGTCTCTTTTGCTTCCGATTAAAATCAGGATACATCTAATGGAGTTAATTTACAAAAGATCAGGATTTTCATATGGATCATTATATTCATATATTACAAGCTACATGAACTGAAGAGGCCTGTCTGTGCATATTACTGGTCTGAATGAAAGTGACGTCCTGGAGCGGTGAGATGGAACACGACGTGTTAAAGTAGCTCCAGTGTTAGTGTGGAGAAAGCTCAGGACCAGACAGAGGCTCCAAAACAAACTGGAAACAATTTACAGCAAATGATCTGAAAAACACACAGCTGCTGTCAGAAGGGAGGAAACCGTATGACTGAGTGCAGACGAGACTGAAGGGACGACCTAAACTGACTTCTTTAGTGGTGTCCATCTGTAAAACCTGCCGCTGTGAAAGCTTCACTCTACAACTGTCAGTTTCTATGATAGTGCGGTGATGCACATCACCAGACACACAGTATTTGGACTTTTTAAATTCCCCTGCCTGGAATGAAATAAGTTGATTTGAAATGACTACAAACAAGACAGTGAAGCTGCCCTGCCTAACACACCTATCCAGGATTGTTTCATCATGGAGTCATCCCTGCTTGTAACCACTGCATATCAAATTCAGGATAAAAATATTAAAGGGTAACTTATTTTTCAATCTAAACCTTATTTTCCTGTTTTTGTGTCTAGGTGACTAATAGGGACAACAGTTTTTGAAATTGGTCTCCGCTGCAGCCAGCAGGAATGAAACCGGATGATGTAATCCCTCCAGGCAACTGAGCGCCATCAAAGTGTTTGTTTTTGCCACTGACAGACTCACATTGTTATTCTAAGTGTCTGACAGCATTATGGAAAGGATCCCTACAGAGAGAGAGAGAGTTTTTTAAAAGAGTAATATTTGTTTTGTTTTTTTACTCAGACACAGCTGGTTTATTGTTCTGTTCAAAGCAACCAGACTCCACTGACAAAAACAGGACTTTTACCTCTCTGGTCCAGTGCTGCCTTCATCAGTTTTTAAACCCTTCAAAACACCAGAAGTCACAACAACACACCAAGTAAAATCGCCACATTCACACAATAACACAAATACACAAAAACACCAAAGTCAGAAACAAACTAACAGATCAAGGCAGTGATAGACCTTTTTGTTGAGGGACCAGGTTGACACAACTATTTCATTTCCTCTCTGGTCTGTCTCTGTAGGGATCTTTTCCATAATGTTGTCAGACATTGTCAGAGGTGTAAGAAAATATTGAAAAGTATTGTAATATTATATTTTGTGATACCGCATCAACTGTCAAAACTCTGTATGGTGATACATGCAAAGCTTCTCTGGGGGCTGTTACAGATCTTCCCTGTTCTGATAGCATAAAAACGTAAACTTTTTAAATGAAAATGTTATATATATGGTGGTTTGTTCTTTATGCAATGATAGTTTTCCTATAATTTAGATTTTTTTTTAAAACAGCGATATATCATCATATATATTGCATTATACTGAATCATAACCCCCTGTATCGTGATACATATTGTATCGGCAGGTTTTTGCCAGTGCACAGCCCTACTGTCAGCGGCAAAAACAAGCACTTTTCACAGACGCTCAGTTGTCTGGTGGGATTGTGTTGCAGCTCAGTTTGGTTCCTGCCGGCTGCAGGGCCCTCCCAGGTCCAGGTCCAGGCTGAAAAATACTACAGTTACTCTTTAAAAAGATTTCCAGGTTCATTCTAGAAATGAAAATAGCAGTATGACAAACAAAACATAAATGCCAAATATTATCACAAAAAAAAAATCTACTTTCCGTCTTACATAACTGCAGTTAGAACGCAATCTACTAAGAAAGGCCATGACATGTGGCTGAAAGCTCTGGAAAAAACAAGCAAATGGACGTTGTGATCTTTTTTTGTGTGTGTGTGTCAAATTAAGCTCAGTTTGTTTTCTGGACAAGAGAGGTCATGATTGTACCTATTTGTAAACCGTTAGCTAAATGAATTTTAGTGGTTTCAATGGAAAGCTTTGGTCTGCATACAGAGCATGAAAATGTTAGTTATCAGCCCACATCAC
>JAJHUR010073919.1:7116-23706 GCA_027495735.1 Lutjanus campechanus
ATGAAACAGTCTATGCTATTAAACATTTAATTGAATAAATCCGACTAATTAAATTCGTACAAAAAGAGGACAGAGCTGTTTTGAAACTGCATGAAAAATTTTGTATGGATTTCCCAGGGTCATAAAACTTACTCTACTCCTGAGGGACCATGGTAAGCTCTATCTAGCCATCCGTTTTCTGTTTGGGTGCAAGAGATCACAAAGGTCACCATGGTGGACAATTTCTCAGATCAGCAAAGAAAAAAAGAAAAAGAATAACAAGTTAGATTTAAATTTATATTAAAATGTGCTACTCTCACTCAATGTCCTGCCCACCACAGTATCTGACTGGTTACATTTCACGAGTTACAGCCAATCAATACTGAAGGGTTGTGCCACAGACAACTAAAGACAATGGACCTGCTGCGGTGAATGAGTGCCAGAGCTGTGTCAAAGAGAAGGCAGCAGGTATGGTCGAAGTTGCAATAAACATCACACTCTTTATTATCTATTTCTGTGATGACGAGCGTTGAACAACTGAAAGTGATCAAAGTGAGCCTACATGATTTCTCTCAATGGAGGAGAAAAACATCAGCTTTTAAATCAGTCACTCTTGCCTAACGCCATCAGTGCGCTTCAGAGTTAATCACAGCAAGCATCTGTCCTGTCTATCTGCTTGCTGCAACTCTACAGCAAGATTTAGACAATTATTACTTAAAATGACCAGTTTGAAGCATTTAGTGGAATCTAGCCTCCTTCCAAGTGTGTAGAGGAACCTTGGGTGGCTGTGAAACCTGTCAAAGTCCCCCACTAGAGCCAGTGTTTGGTTTGTCTGTCCTGGGGTACTGCTGAAAAAAGACATGGCAGTGTCCACGGAAGAAGACCCACACCCACTGTAGATGTAAAGCAGTGATCATGGATTAACTACGTTCTGTTACACCACTAATTTTCTGACACATATTCAGGTGCAGGTCACCGTTCCAGAGGGCTGAGAAAGAATGTTCAGAAGTCCTGCTCTCCTGAGGCATTCCCAGGCATGATGGGATACTGAATCCTCCCAATGTACTCTGGGAGGGGCTCAGACTATCTAAATAGTATCTAAACAGTGATTCTAAGGACCTTCTTGCATGTCTGAGCTCCTAACTAAAGTGAAAGGTAAGTCAAAAGCTTCACGTTAAAGCTCGGATCCCTCTTCTCGAAAAATGTCACCAGCCATGATGATTAAACCAAGAGCAGCAACTTGAAGAGCTGCGCGCAAGTTGCTACCCCTGGTTAAGGATTTCCACTGTTCTCTGAATAAGATTGTCTGGGACTTGGAGGTGGCCTCATCTACTTGGTTTCACACTATCTCTACATCATCATCATCATCATCCTACATCATCTGTAAAAATGCAAACCTGAGATTACCAAAGTGGACCATCTATTCCTCATCTGTGCCTAAGGATTTTGTCCATGAAAAATACGAGCAGAATTCACGACAAGGCACCACCTCAGTGATCACTTCAGGATCCTCGCGGGAGTAAAGAGCTGGTCTATTGTTCCACAATCAGGGCTGAATATGTATTACTCCTGCTGAATCTGAGGCACCACAATCAGCCACAACCTCATTTCCTACATACAAATTTCCCAGGAAGGCACAGCAGTGTGATAACTGGAGCACACCCTCTGCTCCATTTTTATAAATGGGGACTGACAACTTTGATGACAAGATTAAAAGATTAAAAAAATAATTATCATCTCAGGGAAATTTTCATCCACTCCTGTTGCCTTGCCTCTGCAGTGCATTTTATCTTTACTAGTGACCTCTGCCACTAAAATGGGCAAAGCTTTCCACAAGTTCTCTGTCTCATCCACAAAGGTTCAGGTTTATAAGATTCTTAAAGTGTTTCCTCTAACACCAAACAAGATCCCTAGTTGAGGCCTGCAGCTTTCCTACCTTGTTGAGAGCAGCTCAGATTGTCTGATGGTTAAGATTAGTCTCTTTGAGTCGGTCTACATGGGCTCTCCAAACTCAACCACTGAGTTTTTGCTGCTCAAAATTGGAGACCTTCAGGCATCCCAACACTTGTCTGCTGATTCAAGAGCTTGATCAGCAACACACCACAACTCTTCTCCTGATGTTGCAGGTGGTGGACACACCTAGCAAAGCCCCTATATCCCTCAGGACTGGCTCCATAGAGGGGGCCATGGCTTCACTGTTCCAACAAAAAATTAAACAACCAACTACACATATAAAATGTTGCAAGGTAGAGTGACATTAAAATGTTTTTCTCTCATAAAATGTTTTATGTTTTAGGGTTGAGAGAGATATCAAACACATACACTCAGATACATACACAACACACACATACACATACACAACAGTTTTGTGTGTGCACTGAGTGTGACTGTTTTTTATCCATATGTACGAATATATTGGCACTGTGACCCTTGTCTGTTACTGCAGCAGTTTTTGCATGTGTGTCTGCACCTGTTTGCTTTGGTGAATATGAGTGATTTACCTCTGCAGCCTGTGTTTCCTGATGCAGCAGAGTCAGTCCTGTCAGGTCCTCCAGGAATGAGTGGGAAGAATTAAAAACCTTGGACAAGAAGTTGAATCCCTCCCTCTCGTAGTGATCCAGGACCTGGACAAAAACACCACATGAACAAAAAACAATTTGAGATGATTTAACTGGAAAGGTAAAGTCTATTGCTAACTAAACATCCCATTCTGACTGAATCATTTACACTATGCTCTATCAGTGGATTGGTCCTCTCAGTCATCTTTATGCAAGTCACAAGTTTGTCTCAAGTGTTGTACTCGACTCCTACCTCACGTTCCAAGTCAAGACAGGCAAGTGGAAATCAATTAAATATATTTACAAAAGGCTCAGATCCAAATAAAGTCATGAGTCATTGGTCACTGAGTTGCAAATCTTTTTTGATTTTGTCAAACTCTGAGTTGAGTCACCACCTCTACTATATTGAGTATCATGTTGTAGAGTTTATGTTTTACACCTCTACTCTATTTTTAATGAAAAATCATTGAGTAAAAAAGAAGTTGACTGACATAACCATCACTTTTGTAATGATTTGAAACCTACTCTGTAATTGAAAGAATTGATAAAAAGAGAGAAAAATAAGTAGCTGTGTTTATCGAGGTCCTTTGTCCGTGTTACTGAGGTACCTGGTGTACCTCGATAAAAACTACACATTTGCTCTACAGCAAGTTATATACTCAAATGGAAGATGCTTGAAATATACAATTAATTATCTGACATTTCCTGAAGTAACCTGAAACCTGACTGCTAGAAATTAAATAATAAGTTACCGACTGATTTTTGTGACAAAGACCTTTTGCATTTTCTACTGTACTGCGCTCTGAAGTACCTCAGTCATGTGGATCACTGATAAAGATCCCACTCTAAATCAGTGGCTGCCAACTGTGACAAGTATCATCCCTTTTGAAGCTTTCTCCATAGGCTTTAAGGAGAAACCCTTTTTATTCTACCAGATCAGAGACCCCGTCTTTGAATACCTGGGAACCACTAAATCCCAAAGGATGAAGTCAGGACAGATAGAAACGGTCTGGAAAACGGATGTGAAGGTATAGCTTGGTATGATATTTGAAGTGCAGAGTGTATCAGGCTTTCCAAGTGTAAGGATGGCTGGCGGCTACAGGTTCCCTGGACTCCCGCTTTTCTGTTTTTTATTTCGGTTTGTTTCGTCTCCTTTTGTTTTGTCTACATTCTGCGTTGGTTTATTGGGTCTATGAAAGCCATTTTTCTGTTTTGCACACACAACCGTTTAATAAAAATATGTCTGAAATAAAAGTAGCCTGAAAGAGTAAATGCCATAGCCTGTTCTGGAAAGAGAGATGATGACCCTTTCAAACCTCTTTCAATTTGCTGAGGTGCTCAGGAGAAGAAGGTTTCCAAACATAAATGCACCTCTCCAACTTTTATTGCACTTTAAAGTTAAATATTACTTGGCCAAGACATTTCTCAGTGTTTTTCTTTCCCAAACAAACATTTCATGCTTTCAGTCCTTTTTGAATCTCATGTGTGCACTTTGAGTGGAGGGCTGAGTCATGCTAATGCATTACGACTTGTGAAGTGGTGTCCACTAAAATCCAAAACATTATAAGAGAGGAAAGGGCAACTTTCTCTCAAAAGCAGATAATAATCATCTTTTAATAGTGTAAAATAAAAAGGCACCCTTGCTGCTCTGCTACATAGGCGCAACCTGTGTAACACCGCCACTCAGCACCTCTGCAACCACGCTGAAATATTTACCTTGATCTCCCACCAGTACTGACTTCAAATACCTGCACCTTCTTTCCAAAACACACACACGCACACACAGATCCTCTGCCCTCTCGACTACCTTCCTAGGCTTGGCCAAGCCTTTCATAGTCGCCCACAGACCCTCCTCTGCAGGTGTAGGGTTACCTCTGCCTCAGACATCAACACACTGTGTGAATCAATGCCTGCTCATGTGTGTGTATGTGTGTGTGTTCGCAGACTGACCTGGCGTCTAGTCTCGAAGCCAGACACACCGCATACAATACACACTGACGTGTCCCTCGTTCATCTTTTCAACCTCTCTTTTCTTTCCTTCCTTCTCTTTTATTTCCTTGATTCTTCACTTCCATCCACAGGATCCGTTACATGAGACGCCAACGGCCAAAACCCACTGTGTTGAAATTTAGGTGCTCCTGGCACAGAATGCAACTTGATAACTGTGATGATCTTGTGATAACGTCAATAACGTCACTACAAGAAATACACACAGACACACACAAAACACGCTTACGTCAATATCAACTTTAGACAAACAGGACTGTGACTAATGACTTGTGCAATAACCAGTCTTATGGCACAGTTTTAGTTTTGAAAGCTGTTGATAATTATAAATAAAAATATATATATAATAAAAAATATGAGCCAAATCAAACGAGACAGGGTTGAGAATTCTTGCCAAAAGTGTACCTACATCAAATGCTGTATGTATTTAGAGATTTTAATAATAATTATATTTTAAGGTCCAGTGTATAAGATTTAAGGGGATTTATTGGCAGAATATGGCAGAAACAGAATATAATATTCATAAGTATGTTTTCACAAGTGTATAATCACCTGAAAATAACAATCGTTGTTTTTGTTACCTTAGAATGACCTGTTTATATCTACAGAAAATGTGGATCGTCTTCCATACCGGCTGCATTTTTCATGAGTTTCACAGCCACCTTAGTTTTCTCCTGCACACTCAGTATCGCAAAGTGTTTGCACCTGCAACTTCACTGCTAGATACCACTAAATCTAATGCACTAGTCCTTTAAAAAGTGGAGTGTGGTAGTTCTTTAACTTTCTTGTACAGTTCATACTACTTTATAAAAAGCATAATTAATCTGTAGAACAATTATTTTTTCTTTTTTTACAGAGGACCCACAGCCTCAGCACATGGGGCGAATGTTCTATCAACTGAGCTACCAGGCGACAGTATAATTTTCTTAAAGGTGCTATATGTACAATGAACAAATAGGTGGCAGTACATAACCAGAAAGCTAAGCTGCCTTTGGCTAGCTAGCTGTGCAGCTAGCAGTGATTTTAGCTGATTCTGCCCAGACTGGGAGCTTGGAACCCTGAGGCAGTGTTGGCGTTAGTGTAACTCTGGACCATTGGGAGGAGGTTTCCAGGCCCTGGTCGTCGGGATCCAGCAGGGAATACTGGCAGGAGCAACACTAGAAAGGCCACAAGAACCGGAGCTGGATGAACGAGCAACACAACCAGGCTCGGCAGCCTCCCGGTAAACATGGCTAGGTCTGGACCGAACCAAAGCCTCGAGATCGACAGAGGCCAGTTTCAGGACAGAGAATACAGTACTGAGGTGATTTAAACCAACTCCAGGGACAGCAAAGGGACGGCACATTCAGGTGGGGATGTGGGGCATCAGTCAGTGCCCACCTCCAGAGGCCTTAATAGAGGTTATAATGGGGTCAGACCCGGAGTGTCAAGAGGCAAACCCAGCAAGAAAACCACCTTGGTGTTGGACAGAGGGCAGACTGTAAGCTATAGTCACTCAATATCGCTTCTTGAGGTACAACGTGGTACTACACGACAGGACAAAGCTAGCTGGTTAGCATGCTAACTTCACTGCGACACAATGTCAAACTTATTTCTTCACATTCTGTTGATATTTTTTAAACATTATAAAATAAAACTCTTACATATAACACATTTAAGAGGTTAAGAAAACTTGAGAGTTAAGTGAAGAATCTAATATCTCTGAAGCACTGTGGACAATATGCAATAAACACATGAACATATGCAGACACCAGTGAAGAAAAAGACTTGGAACTTTTACAAGATGTTGCAGTGTTTATCAGGAGCTGATGGGTTTCAGCAGTGATTGCATGTTGTTGAAGGATTGCACAAATTAAGCCAAGCTATAAACACACAGAGACATCAACATCTGGATTAGATGGTGTACTACACATACTGTATGTATACAAACATATGGAATACACACATGTGCACTTGTCCTAAAGCTTCCTTCCTTATAGAGCACATAAATATCTTCCCTCTGGCTTAATTTGACAGTGATGATGTCTTCTTCTCGCAGTTGTTTTTAGATCCATAGTGTGGATATTTACTGGTATCATGCACTATAGGCTGCGTGTGTATCGTTAAACATATCAAACATACACTGGGTGGTCCTGGTGGCTCACAGGTGCTTAACTTAAGAAGAGAGGTGACTGATTTTCAAAGTACATATGTTGGACGCTTTGCAATGTAGCTTCATAGAATTAAACTATATCCTGTATTTATCAGGGAACTGAGATAATCTTTTCGTTGTCTGAGCAGTAAGAGAAGCGTATTATTAGTGGAAGCATTAATAAAGATGTAAGGGAGGATTTCAGAATAGAACATTGGTTGGTAAGATAACAGTGGTGGGAGCTTTTTGACTGATGTACAATTCTAAATGAAATGCTTAAAGGTTCTTGGTTAGTGGTTTTGCCATGATGTGACACTTACTGTACACTAGTATTATGAGTAAACAGTTCCTGGTGATTCAGTGGCTTTGACTTCCCCCATTAACATGTTTGGTCAACACGCCAGGTTAAATTCTTGCCTTAAAAACGCACAAACTCCATACTGACTCATTAAGTAACCACTCAGGCCTCATGGTATTTCTGAGAATCAGCACAACTCACAGGAAGCAGAGCTCGTAAAGAATGTGTAGTAAATCCTCTGTGGTTTCTGTACAACGCATACATGCCTACAGTACTGTACAACAAGCGCACATTGGAAATAAAATATTAAGAGTTATTTATTCTAAAATGAATTATGACATTTGCAGAAATTGCACCTAGAATGAAAATAATTGCAGATATAAAGGTAAAGAGAATTACGGCTTATTATTAAATTGGTCAGATTAATCTGTGTTTCTGAAGTTGATTCCCAAAAGAAAAATATTTACAAAATAAATAGAAAAAATCTCCAAACTTGGCAGTGCTATGCCTGAGGGATTATAAAACTGTAAAATAAGGACTGGAAGAAGGGATTATTTTCATTATCAATTAATCTATGAATTGTTTTTTTGATGATTGATTGTGTTATATTTCCCACAGCCCAGGGTGAGTTTGTTAAATAGCTTGTTTTTTCCACTTGACACCGAAATTTAACACAGAGAAAAACAGCAAATCCTCAACATTTGGGGAGCTTAAACCAGGAAAAATTCAACATTCTTGCTTCATCACCGATATAAAAAGTTAATAGATTATCAAATTGCTACTCATTCGTCTTCTGTCGACTGGTAAAAAGATTGAGTCCATCAGCGTTCTTTCCTGGGTTTGTCAAATGTAAACTCCCACTCAGCTCTTAGCTAAAAGTGTTGACGTAGGTTACAGCACTGACGCCCTCCCCCTCCTCTACCTCAGTTTGTATCAGTTCAGATGAAGCAACGTCACTTAATGCAGAAAACTGTCAGGCCATATGGGACAAGATTTGTCTTTCTTGAGAAAATAGCACTGTGACGCTTTTGATTGTTGTTTTGACTGAATTTGATTGTTCGGATTTGAATACTGAGCACTGCCGGGAAGCTACAAGATGATATAAAAACCTCCAAAATTACAAATAATACTGGACCGGCCTTTTAAAGGATTATTTTTTCCTGCGCACACTTGAGAGTACACATCATTTTGAGCTGCTGTTTCAGTGTTGTGGTACAAATCCTTTTCTAATATTTTGGAGCTGGTTACAAAATTCAATTCAACATAATGAAAGGTACCTGCACACTAAAATCAGGCTTTAATCTTTACAATCTGTGACATGAGGATTATTTATTTTAAAGGGAAAATTCACCCCAAAATCAAAAGTACATATTGGTGGCATTTATTCATAGAGATTGTTTTGCCGTGAGCTTCCGAGTTTTAAGACATCTACCTTTTCTTGAATATAATAGAACTAGATGGCAAGCCTGCATCTACTCATGGATGAGATGTCAGCTTCACATTTATGTCCCATACTTTTACGAGCACTGGCCTCTTATCCATGAGTAAATGCACGCTTCCTTCTGCATGAAACTGCTCACAAGGTCTGTGGATTATATACTGAGAAAGCATGGTCATGGTTTTCAAATGCATTTTTTGGTGCTTTGAGCACCACAAACCAAGTGCCATCTAGTTCCATTAAACAGAAGGCAGACACATCTATGGCCGATATCTTCAAAACACTGCAGTTCACACCAAAACAATCTGCAGCACTACAGGCAAGAAGAAAAATGTGAATTTTTGATTTTAGGTCAAACTGTCCCGTTAAGTGTAAAACAGCTCCAGTTAACAAAGGTTCAGAAGAAAGGAAAACCTAATAGAAAAACAGTGTGAGCCATGTTAGTCAGCAGTTCGGTGTCTTTTAAAGACTTTAAACTACAAATGTAAGAAATGTTTTTGCTATTAATAGTGGGAGCATATTTGGTAGTGTTAGTACAAGTAGTCGTAGTAAGAGGTGTCTGGCACAGTTTAAGACAAAGCCACGTCAGCTGTGATTTACTCTCTGGCGTGTTGTTTTATTGGCTTGCAGCCCCAGAAAGAGTTAGGAAATGCGCGCGCGCGCGCACACACACACACACACACACACACACACACACACACACACACACACACACACACACACACATACACACACGCAGAGTGAAAAGCTCCAACTCTACAGGAACTGCTCCAGCCCAGACAGGGGCTGAATTGTTTTGTTTCCATAGTGACCTGGCAGCACACAGCTGACTGCGGCAGGAATACACACAGACAGACATGCACTCGCTCACGCTCACACACACACACACACACACACAGCACAAAGACAGACACATACACACACACACACACACACACACACATTACAGTGAGTGGACTGATAGATGGACAGAGGGACACACAAAGGGACGAGAGATGTGGGGGAGGGAGAACAGGAAGGGAGAGAAGGTAAGGCAGAGGAGAGGAAAAGAGGGAGACGTGAAACAGGAGTACACCCTTAGAAATAAAAGTGCTCACTGGAACCACATACGGTTCTTCAGCTTGTCCCATTTGAGAACGCTTTTTGGTTCTTGGTAGAACCTCTATAAAGGTCCCACTTTGAACCCTTTCTACCAAGAACCCAACATAAAGGGTTACACCTAAAATCATCTGCAAAAAGTTCCACCCAGAACCACCTACGAGAGGTGCTAAGAAAGGGGATTTATACCAAGAACCTTTCACTCCAAGTGCCACCTAGAACCCACCCAGAGTGTTCTACCAAGAACCCTTTTATATTCCAATGGTTTCATCTAGATACCACTCAAGTGTTTCATATAGAACCCACCCAAGGTGTTCTACTGAGAACCCTTCTGTCTCACCTATAATGCTTTTGTCTTCAGAAGGTTCTACACAGAACCATAGCCCCCCCCCTTATTTTTGTTACATAGAATGCACGAGGAACCCTTTCTTCAAAAAAGCCCTTCAGAAGGAAACCTTTTGGAACCCTTATTTCTAAGAGTGTAGGCGAGTAGAAAAGAGAAAGATAGATACAAAACAGAGAGGGAAAATGTGTGTGGGTGGGATTAACAGAATCAAAACATATTCACCAATTTCACTACAGAACCTTTATCCCTGCCTCAGCAGAGGATCGTCTTTCCTCACCCATGTTGTTCATTGTTCCTGACTACACAGGCTTTTACCCAATCCCTATCAAACCTCATGAACCCTCCATGCAGACCGAATAATCTCATCAGTCACACAGGCAGAAACATGACACCTTAAGATGGGCTGGAACTTCATACTCTTTTTTTTTTTTATACTCCTTTTTTTTTCAGAAGCAGCGTAGGTGGAGAAAACTTTAAACTTTTAGAGCACAAGCTAGCCAGCTCCCCTCCCCTCCCCCTCGGGCTCTTGGTTTCTCCCTCTGTGTGTCTCTCTCGCTCTGTCTTCACATGAAAGTGATAGATCTGGGGCTTTATGACCTCTTTATAGACACAAAGAGTGCATTGAGATCAGGGGAGAAAGAGAGAGTGAACCAGCCCTCCACTCATCACAACACCCTTTCTTCAGCCCTGCACTTCCTCTCTTTATCCCCCCCTCCCTCTTCCCACCTCTTGCTTTTTCAGTCCTTTTTTTTAAATTTTTTTTTACTTTCACCCTCTCTAAGTTGTTGCCCCCCCCTACATTAATGTAACCAATCACATCGCTGGACACTGCTAACCACAGGGCCACCTGGGCCAACGATTGGCCAGTTGGCTATGGACCAATGACAATGCGGTTAAAAGACACGAAGGCAATTTCTCCCACCCCACTTGGCTGATCTGGGAAATGTGAACCCTTCAACAACCCATCTTTATATGTGCACACACACACACATATACACACATACACACATACACACACACACACACACACACAGAGCAGTGGTGGGAGCTAATTCCTCTCATACGACAGTCACTGACATCAATGAGCAACTGCTGCCTGATTGTTACCATATGGTTTTACCAGCATGAGTGTGTGTGTGTGTTCAGTATTCCTCAAGGAACAACATTTCAACACAGCTTAACAATGTAGAAATGGGAGAGATGGGAATCCCCCTATTTCTGCTAAGGCTGCAATTTGTGTTTCAAAACAAATGTTGTTACATAGTAACAGAATCTGATAAGTAAATCACAACCTGCCTATCTGCGTCTGTGCTTCATTCTTTCTACTGTAGCAAACTGGAGTTTACAGCCAAAACACTTTTAGAAACTTTGGTGGAAAACTGGACTTGAAGTGACTTATTTTTAACTGTTATGTTTTAACATGAGCTACTTACAATGGGTGAGCAGGCAGTGCATTTGTCGAAGGCCAGGCTGGCAGGCAGGACGTTGTCAAATCTTGAAAGAAAGCCACGGATCTGTGGAAGAGAAATCAACAAGTCAACAACTGACATAAAGTATAGAAGCAAAATAGCACAGCAGCACTCAAAACTAGGCCTTTCAAAACCATATTTATGTACACAGCAAATTTAAATTATGTGAACACAACAAACAACAAAGGTTTCTAATTTTGTCTTTTTTTTCCCCCAGCCTATTCCAAAGATGAACTCCTTTACAATATGTAACAACTACGTGTCCAAAAATCAGCACTGCAGTCCAAAAAGCGAGTTGAGGCATAAACAGTGGTTCAAATCCTATTTTATATACAGTCTATGGTTGAAGTGAGTTGTTTCACCCCACCCCCTCGTCACCAGACTGAAGAAAGCTCAGGCAGGGTGCAGGAGCACTGCAGGAGCACAAGACGAGCCCAACATTATAATTTGACAATAACAAGCGACGACGAGTCCTCCACTGTAAGTTGATCAGCTGTTCATAACTGTCAATCGTCTGTCAATGTAAAGTTAAGCCCGTTTTCGATTTAACTCTTATAAACATCTTCTCCTTCTACAAGATTATTATTGATTTCTCATGACTTATAAACAGAAACTTACCCATTTGGTGAACATTCGGCATTAATTTGAACTCTAATTACTGTAATTAATTTCAATTTGTCATGTTTCCTTAATCTCCGATGACATATCATGGAAATTTTCTGATTTATTACAGTAAATATATTAAAACTTTCTCCTTTATCTGTTTGAATAAACACACAAGTACCTCTCAGTACATACTGGCTCACTCTTATTTGAAACAGCCCCTGGATACAACATCTTATCTTTTTTTACTGTATATATTAAAGCTACTACAAGGAGCTTTCATATTATGTTGATTTTGGTGGTGGACAGGAGGTGAACAAAAGTGAGAATGTTTCCACTGTAAGAAGCTCAATATATAAAATCAAAAATAAAATTATCTAAATAAAAATCTCCTCCTGCTTCTTTTTAACTGGCTAATTAACTGAAATTGTGCCTGGGGAAAATATAAACAGAGGTTCATTTCATCTTATTTCAAGAAGAACCCAACTCGGTGGCAGACATTAATAACAATAATAATAATATAATTTAATATAGAAATGGCTGATCTTCTTGTGACATCTTCTTGTGGCAGTTTTTAAAAGTCCACCAAATCTGTAAATATGGGAACCTGTGAGTTTATGAATAATATGTTTGTGGGTAAATGATAATCAGCTCTGTTTACTCTTTTTTACCTTTTCTGAAGTACGAATATTGGATTTCTGATAGTTTTTGTGTTTGCCCACATTAATTAATATATGGAACTATTGCAGAATGGTGCAATTTATGTAACAAATTAGAATTTTTTTTTATTTAGTTTTTAGTTTTGTACAATACAACAACAGATCAAGACATGTTTGTCTCTGCATGATTTATATATGGTCTATAATATAAAAATTTATTTCTCCAGAGGCTGTTTCAAGTCTTTACCAGAACAAAATAATCATAAAAAGACACAAACTGATGAAAAGGAGTAAAAGGAGTAAAATAAGCAGTTTAGGAGTTTATTGACTGTTAAAGGCACCTTCTGGTCAAGTTTATGAAAAGAAAGTACCCTTAACACCTTTAGACCTTGGAAGAAAATATAAATCTAGCAGTAGTAAAGTAGAAAAATTAAATGTGGGGCTTGAAAATGTGGAAATGCTCTGTTTTCTACATTTTAAAGTCATGCTGAGAGTGCCCTCTGGTGACAAAAAGGATGTATACAACCTTATTCAGTGCAACCTTTCCAGCACGTCTCTCACTGCTAAAAAGCCTTCACTCCTATTTATGGCCACTGCAATTATGGCTAATTACCTTCATTACTGTCTAAAGAACCCCCTGCACATACACACATGGACCAACAACACTTTAGCAGCACATGTTGAAACGCCATTCATCATCATAATCAATATATTCCCTTCATTGCTTCCCACCTCCCTCTTATACCCACATCCTCCTGTTTCTTTTTTCTTTTTTAAATAAAAGCTCGACCCATTATGTTTTCTTCTGGTGACGCACATAGGCCAGAGCACAAAATGACTTCCTCACTGTAATTATCAGGTGGTGAAAGTGTATTGAACATTTGTGACAAATTACTGCGTAATGCTCAGCAAGTGAACAGAAGTAGAAATAAAAAGCAAAATCAATTCTTGGCTGAGATATCTGAGTGCAAACTTTCTGACATCTTCATGCACCCCTGCTTGAATGACTCTTCGTGGGGCCTAATTTTCACTAGACCAGGGTGTGTGGATTTAAAATAAAGTGTATGTCGTACAGTGCAACATCTTGCAAAACATTTCAATTTCATCCAACTGCACAACATCCTTAGCCGGTGGTTCATTTCATTCATTTCTTTCCATCTGTGTGCTGTTCATTTCAGAGAAAACGTCGTGTTCAAGGACAAACCAAGAGACGGATAAAAAGGGGCAGAGGGATTGAAAGGTATACTGCAGTACTACAGATATAACATGAAGGTGAGCGGACGTGTACAGCGGATGAATTAAAAAATGAAGGGTTGACTGAACGGGTGAGTCAGACCCAAGGGTGAGCGTGGGCAGCTGAGATGGTCTGGCTACAGACTAGCAGCTCGACATAAAACAGCCTTTATAAGGAGCACATATTTGTTCCCAGATAGTGTGCTTGTCACACATTCATAGGACACAGTTCTCATTTGTGCATTCTGTAATAATACAGAGAAATAAAACACAGTTGTTCAAGCGGTGGATGTCAGACCTATGTCATTTAAGAGGGCAAAAATCAGAAACTGCTTTACGGAATCCTGATTTACAGCACTGGAATAAAGACCTATTACTGTCTCTGCCAAATTTATTGCACCGACTATGCACAATATTTCTACGTCATGTATGTCATTTAAGACCCTGAATAAACCACCACTCCATATCTGTCCTCTGCATCTTTTTATGTATTTACTGCTGAATGCTTTGCTCCCTAGTTACTTGTATTTGTATTGTCTTTTATATTTCATATTGCTTAGTTTGATACAATTTTTTTCCTGTACTTTTTATATTGATTTTCTATTAATATCTTGTTTCATTCCTGTATATTTGTTCTATGCAAGTACAGTATGTGTGAATCTGAATCTTAACACATTTCACCCTTTGAGGATGACAATGATGATTGAATGTTATTTTGTTGTGCTTGTATAGTGACAATAAGGTTCTTGAATCTTGAATCTGCTGTCTGAGCATCTGACCATGAGCATTTATAGCTTTGAAAGAAGTATACTGTATATACAGTATGCGTGTTTGGCAGCATCTGGAAGTTGCGTGATATCCTCCAGGATCATATATTATCATATTACGAGTTTCAATATGTAAATTTGCTATTTTGGTCCATTTTGTACACACATCATCTATTGTATGTCTGTCCATCCTCAAAGAGGGATTCCTCCTCTGTTGCTACTCCTGAGGTTTCTTCCCATTTAGAGCTGAGTATCAGTACTCAAAGGGACAGGGGGATTGAAGGTACGGTATTGACAAAACCCAGTGCCAAGTAATATTGAAACTTCTCCAGTCAAACATTTAATCATTTTGGAAACCACATTTAGAAAAAATGACTGCTTATATGGTTTTGCTCAGAGCCGATCACTGCAAGCACTCTTTGATTATTCTTTGACATGTGATTATCTCACTACCGCTGCAGGTAGAACCCATAGAGTTTGCAGTTTAGTGTGCCGAGACTCCACTAAAACATTAGAAAGTATGGCCATACCACACGCCTCTGGTATCTGATAAAAATAAATGCATAAAATGCGTTAAGATTCTTTCAGGAATGCTTCCATTCACATGATCGGCATCAAATGAAATAGAAAAAAAGTATCCTATGAAGTACTCTAATGGCATCGGTATCACTTTTAGGGGACTGGTACTGGTATTATAATTTTTAAATGATAGCACTTTTCCCATCAAAGGATTTTTCTTTATCCAAACCAAAATATCTAAAGTTAGTGGACGTCAGATGCTATACAGGTTGTTCAGTCGTTTGAGGCAAATTTGTGATTTGAGCTATTGGGCTGCATGAGTAATACTAGCCAAGTCTACTGTCTTATCAACTCTTAATTTTAACTTACAAAAGATTTCTGCTGTCCCTTAAAACAAATTATTTGATGTGACTTTGACTCAGACACACAAATTTACCCCAAAATAAGTACAGGGCATTCTATGGATTTTGGTTTTTATAGTAACTGACTATGCTTTTGTCTGTATTTATGTGCTCATGTGATCTTGCATTTTTGTACAGGTTACATGGCTATAAGTCATTGTTTTACTATGTGTCTGTGCTTATGTGCTTTTGCTTGTTAATGTATTTAGGGACTGCATGTGAAAATTAGCCTTTACGAGTAAATCTGACACATTTAGATAGTGGACTCAAGTACTCATGGTAATTAATTTAAAATAAAATAAACATAAACATGGTCAGGGGAAAAAAAAAACTTTATGTGCTATAGAGACTACACAAACTACACAACAAATTTCAGGGTCTAAAGCTAAAGATGGTGACAGTTCTATATTTACAAAGGAAAAAAGGGCTGCAGCGCTAAAAAATGTTGAGTCATACTGTATAGGGCATTTACTTGTTTGGACACGTGTAAATAAATAGGATATAATGTAGTTTCTGTAAACCACCACAGGTTGTCACTGTGGCACCACAGAAAAAAACAGCCTGCAGCTTTAAACTACTCAACAGCAGTGTGTCGTATCAGCAGTAGATTGCTGTAGGATCAGGCCCTCTGGGTTTAATATATACATGAACTAAACACACACACACATACATGCAGGTATTTGCACCCTCATGCATCTTATTTACCCAGGCCACTCTCTCTCTGTCTCTGGTCATCATTATCTTACTCATTCGCCTTCACTCTCTGTCTAGTCAACCACGCACACACACAGAGGACAACCCATTTGCATGCCATTTTTCTCTGGATTATTTAGTTGAAATGCCATGAGCAGCGGAGGTGTCAAGCAAATGGCAAAAATTCAGATTCTCAGGGTGATGAATACTGATGATGCTGCAAATGGAGGTGGTGAGACTCAAGAGTATGTGACAAGTCAGTAAGCGAAAAAGGGCAAAGCTTGAGTAGCTGCAGATCATCTAGCCCCCCCCCCAAGTCCTTATTACATAATTATCATTTCAATTATGCGTATTATGCTTTGATAAGGTTTCCAATACAGCAAAGCATTCT
>JAJHUR010073919.1:23726-47361 GCA_027495735.1 Lutjanus campechanus
GTCTAGTCAACCACGCACACACACAGAGGACAACCCATTTGCATGCCATTTTTCTCTGGATTATTTAGTTGAAATGCCATGAGCAGCGGAGGTGTCAAGCAAATGGCAAAAATTCAGATTCTCAGGGTGATGAATACTGATGATGCTGCAAATGGAGGTGGTGAGACTCAAGAGTATGTGACAAGTCAGTAAGCGAAAAAGGGCAAAGCTTGAGTAGCTGCAGATCATCTAGCCCCCCCCCAAGTCCTTATTACATAATTATCATTTCAATTATGCGTATTATGCTTTGATAAGGTTTCCAATACAGCAAAGCATTCTTGGAAAAATATTCACTTAAATAAAAGCTTTTTGAAGTGTGGGCTGTCCTACAGGTCTTGGTCAACTAAGGACATTTTTGTGGATTTTTTTTGGTCTGTGTTTGTGGTGCTTAGTAGTCTTTTGAAAATGAGAATACATATCTGACCTCATATTAATACTAACACATATATACGTTTTGGGGATAGGAGCTATTAAAACAGACACACAGAGTAGCCCCTCCACAGAAGGGTCTGTGGGCAAAGACAGACCATGGATATGAAGGACTGTATGAAGGCAGACAAACAATGAACTTCCCTTTCTTCTCCATAGTTCTTTAGGGGATATTAACTTAGCAACTCACTGATTATGACTTAGGCTGAATGATATACATAAATAAATAAATAAATAAATAAATAAATAAATAATACAATTTTTAAAAAAACTGCGATTTTCATTTTCACTGAAAGATGAGTAATTTTTTTTGTTTGAGACAGTACCAAACAAACATGCTCTCTTACGTCTGGCGAATATGATTCATATGCTGGGTCATTTGGATATTGCTTTTAGTCATATTGTGACTTCAATAAAATTGGATTATGTTCAGCCTTAATTTGAGTATGTACTATGTTTATGCACTGAGCTCTGAGTTTCATCTCACTAAAGAGCTGAGTGACCCACTGCTTCCAGCTAATTCAGGTCTGAACTCGACCTCAACTTATTAAACAGAATTATTTTTGTTCTCCACAACAGGAACACTTCAAATTTAGCTATGCCTGTTATGGTGAGCCACAGGGCTTGATCATCGGCCCATTTCTATTTTTGAGCATCCCAATTCATTAAGGAGAGAATAAGATTCATTCCAATAGATAGTACACAAAGACATTCATATCTGCAGCCAAAGTTTGCATATTATAACATTTCCTCCTCTCACAGTTAATGAGATGAATATTTTTGGTCAGACAATACAAAGACCACTATCTTCTCTTGATTGGGATGGTTTTAGAGCACGTGGAGTCTCTTCATAAAGAATTTAGTGCCAATTTTGCACCTGATCTTTCATTTTAAATTAATCAGCTGACCATAAAAATGGCCAAAACAGAGACCCCTGTGCATTAAAATGTAATAAAAACAACAGCTGCAAAATAGCACCTTTGTAAATCCTTTTAATCATTTTAAATATTTGCCGACACTGTGAGAGAGGTGTTGATTCAGCTCTAAAGGTGTAGCCAGGGGGTTGGATGTCAGGATGGGATGGATTTGGCACACCATATTTGTGTGTATACTGACAGTTGATGTGAGTGGGGTCACTTGGCATCTCTTTGGCTCAGTTTACTTTTGTTAATACCTCTGAAATGTTAACATGGGTGGATGGATTCAGAAAACAAATAGAATCAGTGAGATGGAACAACCCAACAGGTGCTGTGACTGAATGTAGTGTAGCAGAAATATAAAGTCGTAGTTTGGACACATACCAGTTGCAGTAAGTAACCATGTTTATCTTATTTTATTTTATTTTTTTAGCTCAGTTGCTGCACTATAAGAGGATTTTCTTGTTGAGCATTAAGTGTACATAAATACTTAAACATGAGCCAAATCCAAAAATATAAGAAAAATAGTAAAAACAAGGAAGGAAACATTAAAAAGCCCTTAGTCTAGTGGCTAAATCTTTTAAAATGCCAACATGTTTAGAATGACTGTGGTTGGAACACATTCATGCTAGCTAGATGGCTATCCTAACGAAGACCTACGCTGATCCAAACATGTTGGAAAGTTAAATGATTTACCCACTAAAATAAAGGCTTTTTATTTTTTTGTTGTTAATATCTTTCTTATATTTTTGGAGTGCCTGAGCTGCCTTCCTGTTTATCACGCAAGCAGCCAACACACTGTTCATCTACACTTGAGTATAAAGAGCAATCAGTCATGTATTTTTCTTGTGTGTATATAAAATTGTTCTTTAAATAAATGCTTGATTAGTTCCTAGGTTTGCCACGTAGTGGTATAATTCTCCAGCCTGTTCATGTGAGTCTCTGTGAGCGGTCTTGTGTCTCTGTGAGCGGTCTTGTATTGGGTTTAGACAGGAAGGCCCCTGTTCATGGCCAGGGCTCACTGGGACTCAGGCTGTCAGATTGGGACTCAGGCTGTTAGATAATGGAGTGTGTAGTAGATAAGTTCAATGGCAGGGCACGCATGAAGACAGATGCAGGAGGGAGAAGGGTGTAATAAATGTCTTTTTTTAAAAAGTGATGGCCAACTAGATCAGACCTAAGGGTGGCATGATGGATGTGGAAAGTACCTAGAACACCGGAAAATCATACACAAGTATATTTGGATGCAAGTTGAAATGTGAAAAGAAGGAGGAGACTCTTCAGAGTCTCCAAACAGTATAAAATAAGAGGCATTAAGCTATATTCTTCAGTTCAACCCGGGATTGGCTCAAGTTTGTAGATTTTTCCTGCACCAGAGAAGTCAATAAACTTCTTATAACAGAGGCTGTTCTCCAGTGATTTTGGGAGATAATGATGTTCAGTTTTGATTGACACTCTCAGAGATGGATTAATTTACCAATACAACTATTGTTGAGGCTGTAGTTAGCGGTGGTGTTGAACTGGACTGCATTATGTTGAGAAGTGTTTGTTCGTTTGATTTCTTCCCCATGTTAATGCCATGAAACTGGTTTGTTAACTGGAAAAAGGCTACAAAGTAAAATTATCTGCTTAAAAATACACTTTGTACTTTCTTTGTAGCACAAAGAAATTGTTTTTGTGAGGTACAGAAATTAGGAAGGCAAATGTACAGCACATTAATGGTGATATTGTTACCAGTCATCTTTTCTTGTTCCTGTTAACATTCCTGATTATTGAGTGTTGCTGATTAGGTATGAAGAGGTTGAACGCTGGAGCAGAGAGCGGCTTTATGTGACTGACTGATTCTTGATGGATGATTGGATGTATTGGAGCAGGACTAGACATTAGCTAGACACAAGCATGTTGATTCACCCTACTCACTTTTTCATCTCAATTCAAAATGCAGCCCAACACTTTGTGTCAAGTTTTTCTAGTCATGAATCTTTAATAAAGATTGTGTTTTCCTTGAGAGCCTAAATGCATTTCGAAAATGTAGAGTGTATAAGAGATTAGCCACTGCAAGGAGAGTGTGAAGGACCGCAGAGGAAATAAAGAGAAATAAAGACTGAAACAAAGTTGAATGAATGAATACGATTCATGTAGGGGATATAAACAAACAAAAGCTTGCTGATTCTATCCTGCTAAACTTAATTTTGCCAAAATTCAACTTTTGAATCCTTTTGATGGTGAACATTTCTACTCTGGGGATTTCACAGAGCAACACATTTATACTGCATATTTCTTTTGCACAAACTTGAATGGGATCAGTATAAAGCCGGCATGTCTGTGAAGAGAAGACTCTTCTTGAGTACCCACTGAACCCATTTTCATTCAGTTATCTCAAGGTAAGACGACAACAGAATGAAAACTGCATTGACAGTTCTTTCATTTTGTAACATTCTTTAGCCAACTTCCCAAAAGGGTAGCATGGCATGTTTGGTACCAATTGATTCCTTCAGTCTAACAGTTTCATATGATCTCTTCTACCTTTAAAACTGAGCCTGCTACAGCCTCTGAAGGGGAGTAATGTTGGCTGGGGACAGCGATATCCCCATGTACTTTAGGTTAATACCCTGGAGGCTAAAATCTCATTGATAAATATAATATATACCCTCCCTAAGCCTTATTGCTAAACTCCCTTTGAACCATCTAAACACCTCATGCAGAGCACACACACACACACACACACACTCATTACAGAGTGTTCCATCCTGATAAAACTGCTTTTATTTCTATAGCAACCCCATCAGTAGAATCATACAACCACACGCAGATATGGAGTAATGGCTTACGTAGGCATACTGTATATTGGAGGGGGCAGGCAAGTGGAAGTGACTGAGCGAACAGCATGTCCACGGTATAAAACATGTGGATGCATGTGAGTGTGTGTGAGTGTGTGTGTGTGTGTGTGTGTGTGTGTGTGTGTGAGTCTGACCTGATGTGGCACTAGACCCAGAGAGGTGGGAGGTTCATTCATTCGGTCGTCGCTGCTGCTGGCCACTGCATAGCCTCTGAGGATGGAGAAAGAGAGGGAGAAAATTATATACTTGACACTTTTTTTCCTCCATTTGCCTTTTTGTAGATGATTGCAACCACAATTTTGGCAACATTTTCTTGCCATGAAAAGAAAGCTTTTTAAAAACTTGAGTTCAAATTTGACTGAAAGTAGGGCTGCACTTAGTAGTAGTAAAAAATAAAATCATATTGTGATTATTTTGACAGATAATGCGATTGGGACATGATTCGCAGTTAGTGGGAATGATCACTTTTGTGTCACAATTTTCACTGATTTGATGGGATCTGTATCAAAAACAAGACTTGAAAGGCATCTCCCCAGCATTACAGTACTTCATTATAATGCTGTTTTGTCACATTTTTCCTGTATTGAAAAACATGCTCCTTTTGCAGTTTGGATATTACACTTGGTCATGTTTTGATTTCAAGAAGATTCCAATCAATGGGATAGTTTGTATTAACTGAAGTGAGGTCGTATGAGGTACTTATCCATAGCCAGTGTATAACCAGCAATAGATGCCAGTCGACACAACCTCAATTTAAGAGAAGCACAGAGATTTAACAGCAAAAAAGCTAAGCAATGTACTGCTGTGGACGGGGTCAGCAGCAAAATATATTTTAGCCCCTTTAGTGTACGCTGTATTTAGAATATTTTCGCTGCTTTACTTTGCAACCAAACTACATAGGCAAGATTAATCCGTGCAGAACATGGGAGTTGCTGGTCTACCACTGCCATGATCTGTTATTCAGTTTGTGTTATTGTGTGACTTCTGTGTTTTAAAAGGATAGTTCAAATTCACCTCAAGTCTGATAATAACAAACAAATAAATTGATCAAGACAGCAGAAGATCAACAAATCCCGTATTCTGCAAGATAAAAGTAGCGATTTCACTCATGGAGTTTGGTTGGTTTGGAGAGAGCGATATTTGGCTTATTTAATGGCAGTTTCATGTCAGAAAAGGCTGTCGGGTACCAAAGTACAGTGACCAGACTTCAACTGATAGTGTTTTTTTTTAGGCGGACCTTTCTTAAGTGGCTAAAATACCTTTTGTTTCAAACCTCTGTTAACAACAGTACATTTCTTAGCTTCTGCACTGGTGCCTCCCTCTGTTTCTCCAAAATAGTCATCCGTCGTCACTGCCATCTGCTGTAGTTAATACACTGGATAACAATAAGAACATCATACAGCTCCACATTAAATAATCTGAGCTATCCTTTTCATTGTTCAGCCCTAACTGAAAGAGAAGAAATGCAGTAAATCTCCCTAAACATCCCACAATATAATTATAACAGAGCAGCAACACATAACCTTATGATTCATTCTATTACATTGTACCAAATCTACACTATATATGAAAATGTAATGTCTGACAACTGTGAATTTGGCAGCCTAGACTGAGATCTTAGAGATCTCATTTGCTTGAACTTCAGAAAGTTTTGAATTTTCCCAGAGATCAAAGGACTCCTGCTTTACCAGTAAATCTAGCCAGGTTTAAAAGATTTGACTCTCTGTGGATAACAATAATAAAAATATCATGTCTCCCACTGAGCTCAGAGTGGTTCTGCAAAGTAAGAAATGTCAGTCAAACTGCTGCAACGTTAATCCTTACGTGACAATTTCCTAAAGCCCACTGGCTGCTTATATGAACGCTGGTATAAGGGCCTTGAAATGGATAAAGAGATGGAGGGAATAAACAGAGCTCTGAAGTGAAAAACAAGGACACAAAGAGGGCAGATGCAAGAGAAGAGGGTCTTCTTGTAAAGGAAGGAGTTACACAACCATTGAGGTACAGAGAGTCCATGAAAACTCTCCTTCTTTTCTTTGCTTCCTAAGCTTTTTATCCAGGATAGGCAGAGCCGCTCTGGAACAGCTTATAACATCTCAGAACACTCTGAGAGAAAATGGCTGTCTTATCAGGCCCAGCAAGTGGACACATTAGTATGACTTTAACCAAAACAGGCGCACGCAATTACATCTACACAAAGACACACTTACGCACATGAACACACACTTAATGGGCATGAAAGCATCCCCATCACTGTTTGAGAAAAAAAAAAAAAAAACACTTTTAAGAGTCGAAAATATGGAGCTAGCACAGATTGCCAAGTGAACTTGAGCTGGCTGAATTGCAGTGTTGGAGCTTCTGAGGCATAAAAGTGAGAGACGGATTATAAACCACAACAAAGCTTCTACAGTGAACACAAGTTTTTGGGCTCAAGTAAATTCGGTGTGCTGTGCTACAACCAAATTAAGGATACTACCTGCAGTGCAGTAAGACCTCAGCTGCAGAGCTGCTCCATCAAAAAGCAAAAGCGAGCAAGTAAAGCCGACTGAAGGTTTAGGAGCCCAAACCTCAAAGACACAGTCTCCTTTAGTACCAGCATAGAGCTCTGATGAGAGGACTTCATGGTGATGCTGGTGATCAGGGCTGCTCACTAAGGTAGGTGAGTATCTGACCTTGTAAAACTAAACAAGTGATTGCAAGGATATTTCATTGAATTTTAACATGGAGTCAATTGTAAAACAAAGCCCAAGTAGAAATTGTGACATGAAACCTGCTGGAGGACCTGGTCAAAACATCCCAAACATTCAAATTTCCCATTTACTGCTACACAGTGGGGATTTTTTAGCAGTATCCATGCACTGATCAGCCACTGCAAGTCAAACTTCTTGGAACCTTTGCTGTTGTCTCGTGCACCAGCATTTGTTTTGAGTGGAACCATTTGCCCCGTTTCCATACACATGTGCTGACCCGGCTTGACTCAGTTTCACTCAGCACATCAGCCCAGCATGGCAAGAATTCACATTTCCAGTAAAACAGGGCGACCCGCTTGAAAGTGCGTCTTTAAAAGTCAAGCAGCTCTAAATTAATGAACAAAAACTTTTTTTGTATAAATTCTTCACAATAAAAGTTTCTTTGTTATTTTGTTATTTAAAAGCTGTTGTGATGAAGCAGCAAAACCAGGATATGTTCGGTTTTCATCACCAGTAACTTGACAGGATTCCTATACAGCTGGTGCATGAAACAGTATAGTGAAGCAGATACCAGGACATAAAAACAGCAATGCAGGGGAGACACTAAACTTCAAACTGTAGAGATTAAGTGAGAAGGTAAAGAACTCCTGAAAGGTGAAGACACACAGACTTTTAAAAACATTTTTCTCTCTGCTCTCCTGCACGCACAATTTCACTCTAACAACACTCGCTTGTCTGAGAAGGAGAAGTGGGGTCATCATAGGTTGGCTGCAGTCGGCGAGACATCAACGCAGTCTGCTTGAAGGAAGGCTGGGCTTTGGCCCCCCTCCAGAGAAGATCCATCCCAGGCACAACCTGGCACAGCTCAGTGTGTTGAAATAATGGAAATGCAAACCAGCACGGCATGGTTTGACTTGGCGTGGCCAAAAGTGACAAGAGAAAAAACCCCAATTGTAATCAAGAATCATCATCAACAGAGGGAGTTGCATAATGCAGAGTAACCTATAGAGTATGACTCACCCACTTTGGTTCCCAAGGAAAACCTAAGACAGCATTTCTTTAATTTGTTTTAAACAGCACATGCAGTAATTACTACAACACTGTGCTCTAGACTCCATACTATGAGTGTATAGCCTGACAAGTACCACTATTACCACTGTTATTACTGCTACTAATATTAATAATTAGCCTCCATAACTTTTGTAAGTCCATTGTGTCCACTTACCCTTCAGTGTGCTGCAGAATGGACACCATCATCTCAACAGCCAGCGCTCCAGCAATCATGGCCAGGCCTGGTCTGCTGACTGTGCACTGCTGATCCAGAGTCCGATCCCTGGTTGACTGTTTTAGCCAAGAAACAACAAAAACATTAAAGGTTAACAACTGGCAATATAAGAACACACGTTTCCCACACCTTACAGCTGTGGTTTATTACATATTAATATGCACTTTATATATATGTATAAATGATTAGGCCCATTTAATTTATTCATCACATTAAATCAGATGTTATTGTGCCATTAACAAACAAAATTGTTTTGCGAGAGCAATCTACAAAGGGGTGACAAATGAAAGGAAAAGACAACAAGGTTTCATGTTTCAAAATGTCTCTGTAAGTCATCCTTTATAACATGGGCAAGTCAAAATACATTGATCATGCAAACAATTACTAGACAAATTAACTTCAATTTTAATTTCTTTTCATCTTTAAAAAAAAATCGTTTACAAGCCAACGCTCATTAAATAGCAACCACCTGGCATTTTGTCATCTGTTAGCCTCCCACTCAGAGGGCACACACAAAAAAACCCTGTGAAAGACCGCGTAGCCACACATCCAGAGTAGCAAGCGAGGCTCGAGCAGAGTCAACTTCATTTTAGACTCTCTCTGGCTTAATTTATTTGTTTACCAAAAAAGCAAAGTATTCAGCCAGAGAGCGATTTCTTACAAAAGTAATGCAAGTACAGTTTCAGCAGTTTATCCAAAATCTGAGCACTTTTCAAACTTTGAAAATATCACATGAAAACTCTAGTGTTTTCAAGTAAATCCAGTTTTCTTAAAAACCTTGAGAACAGCAGTGACATCAATATAAGGCATCTCAGGGTCAGTCTGCTAAACCTAAGAGAGTTTCTTTTGAAATAAGGAGAAAAGAGGAGATGAGGAGTTTCTGGAATTAGGTGAACACCAATCTAACGTGAAATTTGTAATATACTTACTGTTATAAATCATTAAATGACCATGATATGTCATCAGAGATAAACAACTTACTTCAAGCATAGATCGTATATTAAATAGGATTTCAAGCTATTTAATATACAGCCTATGGCTCCAACTTGCTATTTGGACTGCAGTACTCATTTTTGTATGTGCAATTGCTACATATTGCTCCTTCAAGTTAATAATCTCATCCAAAGTGACTTGAGTTAGCCTGCTAAATGCTAAATGTCTTGATCATATAGAGTTTTCAAATAATTGTCTAGATATTACAAGCTGAGCCAAATAGCTAACAGATGGAAAATAAAGTGTAAGCACTGCAGTTAAAAAAAAAAAAAAGTCCAGCTTAATTTCACATTCTCAGCATGTTTTTCTTTGTTATAACAGCTGATGAAATGTCCCGTAGTGACACTGTTGTGTTTGACAATCTGTTGTATCATTTTGCTTCAGTCCACAGACGAGACACAGAGGAAAACAACACAAAAGCCACTTGTGTCCTCATTGCATCACTGACAACTTTCTGTTCATTCATTCAGCAAATTCGACTCCATATCTAACCTAAAAAAAAAAAAAATAGTGAGACCGAGCAGGCTGAGCCTCTGATTCAAATGTTAATTTTCCTATAATCTTTGACAGCGAGCTGGTGCCATGTGGCATTTATAGGAGAAGTAGGACCTGAACAATTGGTTGTGGCCTTCAATAGCTGATGAACTGCTTACATAAATTACTCATATCAAAAGGTCACGAGAGAGAAAGGGACCAAGAGAAAGAAAGAGTGTCAGGGGTATAAAAATGGGCAAAGGCAGAAAGTGGCTGGTGAGAAAAATGTGACTCCTACAAGTTGAGTGCTGCCATCTTTTTCACAACACGATTAAACACAGGATTGTAAAACTCTACAGTGTTTGGAGCATAACACAATGCTCATAATGACATTTTTACCGTTAAAAATAATCACAGAAACGGTTTAATTTAATCCTGCACCAATATTTGATATTTTCTTTTTGATCAGTTGAGGGCAGCAGAACAAGGTCTGTAAACCACACTGGCATATTATCACCTTCTAAAGTTGATATGGTGAAAGTGTTAGCGCAGGGCAACATTAGCATTTATTCAGAGTTGTGTTGCTGGGCAGCTGACAAATGTTCATCCAATAATCACTCTCCTTTGAGCACTGATTTTGGTCTCCACCAACTCCTGAAGAAAATATTTGAGTTTTACCTGCTACATGCTCCCTTATGTTCACCGGGCAGTTGCTAACTATGTCTGTAAACTATTTGGGGTTGGTCAGGTGGTGTACAGTGAGATTATCATTTGCTGCAAACCGCTGTCTGCTGTGACTCCAAACAAGATTGCTGAGAGAGATGTTTGCATGGTAAAATCCAAAAAAACCCAAACCCAAAGTCTAAAACAGACTAAAACGCTCCATAGAGCGCTGCAGGGAAGACGTATATGTGTAGGTGAACTTGGACGTTAGCATCGCCCCAGTTCCCTCCACAAAAAGAGAAGGTAATTTTTCCCTTGGATTTTTGATTCGTGCAGAAAATAAACTCTGTGACAAACGAAAGTTTATGATGCTGACACGTTTTGTTCAGCAAGCTCATTTTCACAAATGAACATTACTTTTATGATTTCTGAAGTTTAAATGTGACCATCACAAGTAAAGAGCTAACATTAGGTTACAAACAAACTACCACACGGTCACGACTTCACTTCACTCCTTTCCAGCATCTTACGTTCCATCTAATGACATTTAATGTCGGTGCCAATGTCAAAGTCTTACTTAGCCACTCATTTAGCAATCACCTTTTTCAAGACACGTAAAAGCTTCAAAATTCATGGGCAGCATATTTACTCATATTTTATGTCATGGAACAAAACAAGAAAAATCTCTTACGCTTGTGTTAACCACAGATCTCATTTTAGGCATCTAATGAAAAACACCCTCAAAATACCCAGCGGCTTAGTGACGAGGGAACTGGAGGTGTTTATGCATTAACTCATTCTGGGTTTTAGGACCATACCTGCAGCAGAGCTGAGGGGAACTGCTGAGGTGGTATTTAGCACTCTGTAGGATGGTGACTACAAGTGACACCTTGCACATATTTGTCATTTGACCCATTGTTGATATAAAAAGTTGATTTGTTTCAGCTTTAAAAAGTTTGTTGAAGAAAATATCTCAAAAAAAAAAACAACCTGCTTTGTGTTTCTGCCAAAATGTTTAAACTTTTTGCATGGTGTGTTTGTTCTCGGTGCATTACTTGAGTTAATGACTTGAGAGTATGCTGGTTATGTCTAGGTGTGTGCGTGTGTGTGTTTCCTCACATCTCCTGGTGCCACAACATCATTGCAGAAGTAGCAGCCCAGCTTGTGCCCGGGGATGTTGGAGAACAGAGAGGATCCTGGGACAGAGGGCGCAGAGCCAGCCGGCGTGGAGGACGAAGAGGAAGCAGAAGAACAGGAGGGGGAAGAGTCTGGCCCTGCAGAAACACTTTGACTGACGGGAGGTTTTTTCAGGCCATGGCGCATCACGACAAACGTGTCAAAGCCGAGAGCAGCATTCACCACAAGCTGCAGAGTGAAAGACAACAATTATCGGAAATAATGGTAATAAAGGGTCTTTAACAAAGCACTGCACATTTCAACCAAAATCTAATTAACTAAATGGCTTATTTTACACAAACAATGCGTTGAGTCATTTCAAAAAGCAATGGCATAACACATTAATAGGCACTTTACGGGGCTGAAAGCATCTAGACTTTGAGAGAAGCATTGGAAATAAACTGTGAAGCCAATTTGTTGTGAAGTCTGAATCAGCCCCGCAGCAGAAAACAGCCAAATAACATCTCAGCTGAGTAGGCCATGAAGAAAACCTAATCAGCAGTCCAACAAACACTTAACTGCTGCAAATACAGAAACACGGGAGTTGTATCAGTGATACCACTGGAGGCCTTCCACGTTCCTGACACAGTGTTCAATTATCTTAGGTTGCCTGGGAACAAATATGATTCCAACTGGTAAACAGAAAATTTGACAGAAAATGTTATCGAGCAATTTGAGCTTCTTGGAGGAGAAGTCAAACAGTGCAAATTTCATGTTCCAGCTTGAAGTAAGTGAAATAAGGACAATGTTACAAAATCACAAAAGTCTCCTGCCATTGTGCTGCACGGTCACTTTAGAGCCAAGAGACGTGTTGAAAGCCTCAGTCTTGATTCCTTGTCACCACCATCAAAAGCCTCAGAAACACAGAAGGTCATATACATGTACATATACTGTACATATACATATACATATACATGTACAATGATTCAGAATGGGTTTAAGTTATGTCTTAAACTAAAGTGGTGCATAGTATATTAACTTTATCTAACAACTTGTAGCAGTTGTATCAGTAGATTTCTTTTTTACCACTTGGGATCAAAAGAACTGCCCTCTAAAGTTGTTTCGGCAAGTGGTACAGTAAACACCCAGGAAACCAAAAAACGTGCTTAAAGAAGATAAAAAGCTTCACTGACATTCAAAGTTGAGTGATAATTACATCCCTCAATAAATTTATGTTTTTGTCATGTTCATGATGTTATTTCAGTCTAAGCAGTTATATTTACTGTAAGTACATGATAATAACATATTTTCTGTTTTTTTCACAAATACATATTAAGTTTGTGAAATGTTTCTGATTTAGAAGTACATAAATAATGCACAGCTGAGATGATGAGGCTTCAGCTAGGTAGAAACACATCTTGACACAATTCTAATAGTTTTTGAAAAACATCCAAACGTATGCAAATCTATGCCTGCAGATTTGCATATCATAAAAGACAGGACTAATGGCCTCGGTGCTCTCAGCGTGCCCTTCTGCCCATCTGCGTTCATTTACCTAATCCCCTACTTTCACATTAAACATTGTCATTTGATTTATTGTTTACACAGAAAGAGCAGTCTTAATGATTCCCTCTTCTCTGACCCTAACCCCACTGGTCAGTGGCAATGTGGCAATTGTACACACTGTACTGTTCCCTCCTACCTTCCTCTTGCTGGCAGCTATGACTGTAGGCAGCCAGCGACTCTCCCTCGTATCCATTAATAAGAAGACCACATCATGTTCTGAAATGAGCTTCTCCAGCTGCTCAACATCCCTCTGGGCCTGGGAAAGAGTGGCGTGAGAGAAATTCACCGGGTGGCCTGGCATGGGGATGCTCATATTGTAACCCTCTGCGTTCTGTAAAAGGAGACAGAGGAAACACACTGCTGTAAAACTGAGACCATATGTGCAGTAAAAGTCAACTTCATATTCAAGATTTTTCTCCAAGGATAATGGTGATTTCTCTGTTGGTTTTAATTTTGCAATCTGTGCACTTGCAAACATGAAAATGTCATTGCTGAATTTTAATTATGATGTGCATCTTATACACCCACATAACTTCAACTTCGCTGAAGGATTTCAAATGAATATGCTCGTTTCTTGACATTCAAATTGTTAAGTTTGGGTATGTTGGGTATGTCTTTTCTGTTTGCAAATAAAATCTCTACATCTCATCACCTGTAGGTGACATAAGTGTCAAAAAGCTTTTATTTGCCTTGCCTGCAGATGGAGACATGATGACTGAACTTTGTGAACGAACCATAAACACCTGTACATCATATTTCATTTGATTTGACTTTAAACATGTATCTTTGGATTTGCACACTGCTATTATCTGCTTTATATTTATATTCTTGATAAACTTATTACATTTCTGAAGTTGAGTACATTTGATTTTTACACCTTACTCATAAACTTTTATTCTTGTGTATTGTTTATTTTGTTTATATTTCCAATCTGTATATTTGCTCTCTATTCTATTTTGTACTGCAACTCAGGATAAATAAACTACTGTCTCATCTTACCTTAGCATCTCTATATATAGACTGCTGTTTCTGCTTTACCTTTGTTGCAGATGCAACATGGGTATGTGCAAGACTCATTTAATATAACACAGTGTAAATCAGACATTCCAGTGTTTTAAACCTGGGCCCTATTTTTGGATATTTTGGGGTCTGAATGACAAATAGGTACAAAATGGGCTGCAGTGTAATCCTTAGGGGGTGAAAGTACACCCACTAAAAGTGCTTGTTTTGCAAGTGACAGGCTCAGATTGTTTTTCTCAGTGTTTGACAATGTTATGGGAAGGATCCCTACAGAGACAGACCTTTTCAAACCTTTCAGATGGAAAACTGAAGCCATTGTATCACTCTCTTTTCAAAGCAACCAGATTCCTTTGACAAAATCATTTTACCTCTACCTCTGCCTTAATTGGTTAGTTTATTCTGTTATTTTGTGACTTTTGTGTTTTAAAGGGTTAGTTTGGATCTGAACTAAAATGTTTATACACCAATGTCACATGGCTTTGAATAGAACGATATAATGCCTTTAACTGACAATTGGAAAAAGGTGTATCTCTGTAGGGATCCTTTTCATAATAACACTTAAGTGCCAGTGGCAAAAACAACCACTTTTAGTGGATGTACTCTGATGGGGGCATTTGTCCTCAAGTATTACGTTGCAGCCATTGCAGCCTGTTTCGCCAATCTACTGGAACTATTCCATCATTTTTGTTCCTCCTAGTCACTAACACCCCTATATACGTTAAAAAAAATGAAATAAAAAATAATACAATCACCCTTTAATGCAACACTGTCTAAATAAGATGCAATAAAAGTGTTTCAGCTGCTACATAAGAAGCCATAAACTGAAAATGTAACAAAACATGTGGGCCAAACATGTTTTTGGAAAGCTCGCAGCTGAGTGACATACTAGTCTGGACAAATAAGTGAGAGCACAGTAGATGTAGTCACCTAACAGACCCTCTGAGGACTGTACAAAGTTGATAGCAGAGTATAAAGAAACTTTGAATCGTGTCTTCCAATCCCGTACAGAAATCCTCAATGACTTATTGTCCACTGCCAAACTTGCATTACTGTGAGTATCTCCAGGGATTGCAGACTCATCAGTGGGGCAAATGGAAATGTCAAGAGTGATTTCATAGTCAAGAGAACGAGGGAAAAGGGCAAAGTCGAGGTGTGAGATCTTAACAAGACGAAATGCCACTTTTACAGAATCAGTGGATCTACTTCCGCCGCTCTCCACACTTCAAGAGTGGGAGCTGCTAACCAAGTCTTGAATTTACATTTCACTTTGACGTAAGTGTTGCTAAGCATTTGAAGGGTGACTTCAGGCTGCAGAGATGATAATCATGTTCCAATTTTCACTGTAAACAACCACAACTTGCAGCCAGGAAAGACAAAAAAATCATCAGGCTTGTGGAAAAATACCTTCTTGAAAAGATAAACAGTATTTCATGAGAATTCACCAACGCCACTGTTGATATCTTCAACCAGCTCTGACCTGACTGTTGACAAAATTTCAAGAGAAAAAAGACACTACAAACTTTCCTGTAAATGTCAGGTGACAGTATTTGTCCACAGACAAAATATGATTTCTGCTCGTGACCTTTTCAACACCATGACCTTGTATAAACCAGCTCCTGTTGGTTCAGTTGATGCATTTCTGTGCCCTCTGCTCACTGTGTTCATATTTCTTTCTATCTTCCACTCTGGCACCTGATGCCCCTGTGTTTGTTGGAAAACAAGCAGAGAAGAAAGAGAAGCAGGCACACACCCACACTGATAAAAATAGGACAGCAGGTATGGATGCAGCTTGTATAGGGGGTGGACAAACAAAGCGTCTAGACAGACACCACACATCATGACCGCACAGGGCCATCCATCATGTGTTAAGCCCTGTTCTTTACTGTTATTCCCAAAAGAATAAGAGACAGAAAGAACGTAAGAGAGGGGAGAAAGAGAGGCTCGAATATCAAGTTGATGGCATGGTGAATTATTTGTGTGTGTGTTTGTGTGAATGTGCCGATTTTAAAGGGGCCATCTCAGGTCTTCTTGTCTCTTGAAACTATAATTTCAGCCAATTGCACCTTGTTTCAGAAACAACCCATTACTGAGCTGTTATTGTGAGCTTTGTAAAGTCAATAACTTTCAAACGAGCCTTCAATCTTGCCAAGCTCAAGGTAAATAACACAAAAGTTTGACAGTCAGACAGTGTGTGAGGCTGTTGTCTCAAAGCCCAGAGGGGGAAAAAAAAAACGTTTTGTTACCCAGACTGAGTTCTGTTTTCCTGATAGAGGACTGTCCACATGCATTTAAAAAGTAATATCTGAAAGTTGAAAACAATAATAGGTCCACAAGACCAAGAACTTGTAAAACAGTGATTGACTGCAACATTTACAGCTGTGGCCAAAAGTTTACATTCGCTTGTAAAGAGGGTGTATATCATGGCAGTTTTTAGTTTCCATTGATTCCTATAACTCTTAATTTTCTACGATGGAAACACGTGTGTCTTTGTCACAAAAAACAATCATGCATTTTTGTTCGTTCATAAATTTATTACAGGTTTTCTGGAAATATGACAAAATCTGCTGGCTCAAAAATATACATACAGCAATGCTAATATTTGGTTAAATGTCCTCTGACCATTTTCACCTCAATTTGGCGTTCTTGGTAGCCATCCACAAGCTTCCAGTTGCATCTTTAACCACTCGTCTTGACAGAATTGGTGCAGTTCAACTAAATTTGTTGGCTTTCTGACACAGACAGCACAGTCCACGGGTTCTTGATGGGGTTAAAGTCAGAACACGTGCTTCAATCATTCCATCATAGACAATTAAGAGTTATAGGAATCACTGGAAACTCAGGACTGCAATGATATACATGCTCTTTACAAGTGTACGTAAACTTCTGACCACAGCTGTAGCCTCTATACCTCCGGGTATCACAACAGTGGGGAAGCACAGAGATAATTTACTTAAAGGGAGAGTTCACGCTGAAATAAAAAAATGTATCTTTTTCTTCTATCCTGTAATACTATTCATCCATCCATCCATTCCAAGTTTAGATGTCTTCTCTCTCTCGAATATACTGGAAGTAGGTGGGACTTAGCCTCGCCAAAAATACATTTGAAAACCACAACAGCAGTGTCTCTTGCTGGAAATCATGACCTGCTTACGCAAGACAATCCATATTGTGAGCAGATCTATGTAGGAACTACTTTCTTTCTATGGTAGAATCTAACTCAACTACTTTCTTTTTTAGAAAGAAAATAGTTCCTACATGAAACTGCTGCAAAGTCTGTGGATTATCTTGAGTAACAGGGTCATGATTTCTGCAAAGAGACTGCTGTTGAATTTTCAAAAGTATTTTCTGGTGCTCTACTTCCATTATATGGCACGCAGACACCTCTAGAGCTGATATCTCCAAACTCATTAACTCACACCAAAACTATCTAGATGGAGAAACAGCACTACAGGTAAGCAGAAAAATATGTCATATATTTGATCTTGGGGTGAACTATCACTTTAAGTAAACGTAGCAATACATCACTTTTAAAAACTCAATGACCAATTCAATATGTACTTAAGTAAAACTACTGTTTGGCAAAAAATACACAAGTATCAAAAGCAAGAGTCTTAATTCTGCAGAACTGCTCCTCTCAATGTTATATTATTATATTACTATTACTGTTGTTAAAGAAATGAATTCTTGGGTGAAGAAGGCCTCACAGTCCTTCACTCATGACACACTTACTGAGCAGATTCTGGGTGTCTGAGGTACAAATATGTTGGGCCTTGGATAAATTCCAGACTGCTTTGGTGCTATTAACTGAGGCATTGACTGAGAGTTGCATATATTGTCTGGTGCTGTGATGATGCGTGATTCTGTATGATGTGAGAAATAATTTACAAAACTGAGTGGAATGGAAGAATTCTTTAAGCTTTTTGTATAAACAGTGCCCATGTTTACGCGCTGTACCAACATCTACTCTGATGTCAGATCTGTATTAAACTGAATGGGGGGGATTCCGTATTGTCTCACATTTTCAGGCCCCTAAAAATCTGTCAAATTAAATAATTTGAAAGGGAAAATCTGTTGTGTTTCCCTTTGAACGGCTCCATTTAACAGTTGGAAATAATATATAATAACTGCTAAGCAAAATCTGAAGGCTGTAACCCCATACAAATGGTAAACAGGTTACTGAATTTTAACTTTTGTGTTCTCCCAAATGCCAGCATTACCTAACAGAGAAAGGCAGGTAACATTAACATGACTCATCCTGCCATGAACCGCAGCTTCTTGCAGAACTAAAGATGTGCATCCGTAAACATAATTCACATCATAAATATGCATTTCGGTCTATGCGTTTCCAAGTGGCTTAATGGGAGATGGGTGCACTCTTTCACACCAAAACAGAGCCCTGCTGTGAGTGTTTGGCTGATTTTTTCATTTAGTAATAAAGCGAAATATCTCCCCCAGAGAACCCACTCATTAATTAACGAAGTAATGAAACCAGCTGCATTAATATGCAAGTAACAAGACCCTTCATTTTCTGCATGGTTTGGCCATCACATCTCAGACACGGCCAATCAAACAGGAATACAATTATAACCCTAGAATAAACAGGATCAGATTACTGTGATGTCAATCCAGTTAAACGCGGGTGACATTCAGCACAAAGGTGAAAAATCAACAGAAGCATAATATTTGTCAACTTCATGGATAAAAACTAACAAAAAAGATATCTTACACTACTTAGTTAAATACTCGATTCTGATTGGTCAATTATGGCATTCTAAGGTCTGTTATTTCTGAATAGCAGACCATTGCAATGAAGAACAGACCATTGCTAAGAGGAACAGAACAGTGCTATCAATGACAGACCGTTGTTAGGAATGATAGACCATTGTTACGAAGAATTGACAGTTGCTATGAAGAATAGACCGTTGCTAAATGAGTAGGCCTGTAATAAGCAGAATAATGTAGAGTAAACAGGCCATTATTGTGAAATAACCCCCTTCAAAGTGATTCAAGCCCTTATTCCACAATAATGACCTGCTCACTGTACTGCCTGAGCATTGTTATTTGACTTTAAATACTCACCACACCAGGAAAGATTTTGGTGAGTCGGTCAACTGCCGCCATGGCTTTGGACTTTCCTCCTCCGAGACAGTCCTCAAACTCATAAAGTGGCTGCCGAACTGGGTTGGAGTATGAGATCTTTGCATTGTCTACAAAAGTGATGTGCCTCACTCCCCATCCCTGGAGAACAAAGGAGAAAACAAGATTCATAATTCTAATCACATTATTTTGAAATACTTAACCGCTATTTACTGACATGAACATTGTCCTGAGCAGCACTCTGTAAGCATGCGGCAGCGGCAGCGGCGATGAGTGGGAGGGAGTGCGCTCACGGTGTATTTCAAAAATTAGAAGTATTCATTTTGAAATAATGGACGCATCAATGTGCAGGTAGTGAAACCTGTTATTCTAGCTTTCATTAGTATCAGTCTCTGTTAACACAAAGTCTCACCACACTATCAATTACATTTTCTCCAGAGTATTATTCATGCCTACGCTCAGTGACAGACTGAAGTGCCCTCAGAACAGTAAATGATGTTTAAAAAAACATGAAGCATAGAACTGCATTAAAGTGAACATTATAGCTGCAGATAGCGATAAACTGACATCTCCAGAGTTGTCATGTTTTTCAAAACACATTTATTTAATTTGTTGAATTGACTGAAAAGGGACAAAGCAGCCTTTTAGGATCTGGTCATTCAATAGAGCACATTCAGCTGATGCTGGGGGAACGAACTCATAGTAAACACAGAGAATGACAAAAGGTTCATGTGTAAATCAGCATTATGTTATTCCAGGCGTTAAAATGATGGGATCCTGAATTACACTGTTCAAATAATCATACCACAAGAAAACAAAATCTTTTGTCAAGTTAATAATTGAAGTTATTAGAGCTCACAGCTCCTAAAAAAGGTTACAGGAGATGATTACATGATAACAACAGCAAGAGGAGACACATTTTCTGTTACTCCATTATAAGTTGGAGGCAAATTGATTTACAGTATACAGTAGGACTGGGTAATAAAGCTGAGAAATGTATCATGATAAAATGTTTTCAGTGCAATTTATTTACCAGAGCACTAGTAAGATGTAACAAGCCGTACTTTGTATTAAATTTGTCAAAAACTAGAAATAATATTCTTTATTAGGCAATAGTTTGGATCAAAGCAGACAAACTAGAAGTAACATGTTCTTAATTAGACTGTGTTAGACCCTTTATTAGACGCTTATTAGACTTTATTAGAGGGTAATTAGGGACATATTACAAAACAGCGGCACTGTAAACCAAAGTGAACTCACACATCTGCCAATTCTGCATTTAAAAAACAATATGTGAACCAGATCTACCAAGCAAAGGACAAACTTAGAGGTAGAAGAATATTTTGCCTCTGGGTGACTGCACAGACTTATTGTAATACTGTATGTAAATAATCTGATTTGTTTAAAGAAGTAGACATCGGTCAATAAGTAACAGATACGTGATTTGACTTTAGTTTACAGCACTGCTCTGTTGTAATGTGCTCCTAATTATCCTCTAATTAAGAGTCTAATACTGTCTAATTAAGAACATATTATGTCTAGTTTTTGTTATTATTTTTGTAGCATTATTGTACAAATATTCTTGACATATTTTAAAGAAAAGGTAAATCAAAACACTTAATTTTGAATTTAACCACCTTATAAGCTACACATGTAGTAGACTTAATAGACTACAGTATTAAAAAAAAAAAAAAGCCATACTGGTGAGCTGACCCGTCCTTTTTATGAACAATTTCTTCAGATTTTCTGCATTTATTTTCTCACTCCACCCTGTTACACCCTGTGCTCACAACACGACTGTTAGAACCTTTTTTTTGTTTTTGTGTCACTTGCAGCACGCTGCAGTATCAAGAGATACGAGAGGCTGTTTATGCACAATTTGCATTTGATACATTTAAGTGAAACTGTCGAACATTTTGTTGAACAGTTTCCTTATTTGCTGCTGATAAAGAGTCTAATGCAGACACATTACATTGTTTTATTGCTCAGGCCTTGTACACAGCACATTTCACTGTACACTTTTGTGCCTAGTTCAGCCAAAAAAAAAGTTGGGCAGGTAGAAGGCAAGATTACAACAAATCACAAATATAACAAAGACTGCAGATCAATTTGGCTAGAGCCCATCCATCCTGAAAAGGCACTGCTTACATTCACAGCACAGATAAGAGTCGTAATCCTCGTAAGGCTGCATGTTTTTCAGAGCTGTGTATGGTATTGATTCATGAAAGTCTAGGGAACTTGTTGTTGACGGTGTCAACAGTTGGTAGCGCTTCAAAAATCAATAATAATCAGCTGAACTTCTATTTGCCAAGACGGAGAAGAAGGAGTTCACTGAAATCCTGACTTTACACTTACTGCTCTCTGCAAACGTCAATTGCACCAACATGTACAATAAAGTAATAATCTAACATGTATGAAGCAATACGTTTAAATTGTCTCACCGCTTTATTTTTGATAGTGAAGTCGATTAAAACAACAGGTTGGACAGTTTCACACAAGCTATTCTTGTCCCTTTCTGTCTGTTGGAGCTTTTTGTGATCAATATTCTGATTCACAGAGATTTATTAATGGTTTAAACCTCCAGATGTAACATCAACAAAGTAACAAACGTTGGTTGAACTACATCTGTAAATGTGCACAGTTTTGCACCAAGATTACGAGTCGAGTTCCCAGCGTGGGGAAAATTAAAGTGTCACTGGGTGTTAGATATCTATTGAAATCCTGTGAAGTTACGTTAGATCACAGAATTTTGTCAGCATAGTCTTTTCTAAATGTTAACAGGTTTCTCCCATCCTAAATGACAGCAAATCTAAAATAAAACCATAACTGGCGAGTGTTATACATTGTTTTATATGTAATAATGCCATTGAATGACATTGCTTCTCTTACTGTACTCATTTCCACTTCTCACTTTTTTATTAATTAACAAAAAATAAAAAAATCTAAAACAGTGCTACTGACTAAGATAAGATGTATACAATGTAATGTGTATGCAATAATGGAATTATACATGACTTTTCTTTGTTTTGACATCGCAATTACATATTGGTCATCCATCGCCCTGCTCTCTAAATACTGGGATTAAGCATTAAAAACTGACATCTGTAGACTAGTACGGAAGCATAAAAGATTATAAGCAATGACCAATTACACCAAGTCAGACTCCTTCTTTCCATCGATTTATCCATTCACACTTACCATGAGAGTCCTGGCTACATTGCAGCCCAGAGTCCCGGCTCCCAGTAGAAGACACTTTGTGCTGACCACCTTGTCCAGGTCCAGAGAGGGAACCAGTCTCCACCTCATTAGTTTCAGGTTCAGGTCCACTGATGACTCTGCAAGCCTGCAGACAGTCAATGGAGACAAGTGAAGACACATTTTGCTCAAAAAGTGATACATTTTATTTTACTGTCCAAAGCAATAGATGACACAGCACACACGACTGTAGTAATACTAAGAAAAATGATATTTGTTTTCAACTGCGGAGGTGAAAAGCTGACCCAAACCAGCCCCTTAACATAAAGCACCAAAATTATAGACTTTGCTGTAGATTATCTACTTTGTCTAACACATACTGCTAATCTATAATAACTTTTTCATTTTCAAACAATTCATTTTTCTATTTACTATTTTCTCAGGTGTGCTTTCGGGTGTAGGCTGACGCACTCCAGTTACACTCTTAACATCAAAATACATCTGTACAGTGTTTAATACCTTTTAGGGTCCATGCATTCGCTGAGGTTGACCATCCTGGGTCCCATGGCCCCCTTAGGGTTCTTCTCCCAACCTACACTCTTAGGACACGCTGTGGAAGAAAAAAAAAACACATTGTGAAGTGTGAAAGAAGTATAAAATGTACATACTACAAAATCAGAGATGTGGGAAAAGCTCCATTGTGTTAAGATTTATGGGGAATATTTGATTGTACTGTTCGTACCCGTTACTCTCTTGCACTGTTCACACTTTTTATTCTGTTGTACTGTGAACACATTTTACTGTGTTGCACTGTTCACACTATTTATTCTCCTGTATCCTTCGCACCTTTTATTGTGTTGTACTGTTCACACCTTTTCTTCTGTTGTACTGTGAATATCTTCTACCCACACATGTACGCCATGTTTTGTGGGGTAGGGTTAAATCATTTGTGTTATGTGTTTTTTTCTTTTCTTATTACGTCTTACCGCTGTGCGGACAAATTCCTGACAACTAAATTGGCGTTATATGGCAGAAATGCAATATAATAATCATAAGTATGATTTCTTTAGTTTATAATAACCAGAAAGGCCCCTATGTTGTACTGTCATGTTTACTTTCTACAGTAGCCAAGAATACACAAACCAAACACTGACTCTAAATACTGCTTGGAAGGGGAGAGTGAGATGAGATGTTTGCAATCTGCAAGCTCAGTGCTGCATGCGGTCAAATCCTTCAAACTGGTCGTTTAAGGTGCTGATTCATCAAAATCACATAAACACGTTTTCTAGCCATGCAGAAACTTTGTCTGCA
>JAJHUR010073920.1:0-15443 GCA_027495735.1 Lutjanus campechanus
AAGTGTGGCACTTCACGCTTCACAAAACAAAGAAATGCGTAACATGCAAGCTTTGCAAAAGTGATATGACATGGCACGCGAGCACCACGGTGATGATGCAGCACCTGAAATGGAAACATGTTGGAGTTATTGATGAGGATGAAGGGAGCTCACCAGCAGGCTAAAGTCACTACAATATCCTACGTTTGTTCCGTTTTGAAGTGAGGAAACGTAACGTTAGTCTCTCCGGTAGCTCGTCTGATGCTGGCGTTTGTTTGTTAGCTGCTTAATGACAGCGATAGAGAGCGCGTGCGCGCGCGCGTGCTACTTTTTATTTCAGTTTAATCAGTTTAAGCAGTGTTTAAATGTGCTGTATTACTTAACTCGCACACAATGATGGTAATAATTTCGTGATTAAACTTCAAGTTGTAATTTTCTGACAAAGTCTGAGTAAAGACACTGCACTGTATGGGAGTGAGGAGTGAGGCAGGATGAACTGTATTTAGACAGGGATTAAAGTAATTTATTATATCTACTCAAATTTGTGTAATTAAGTCTTTTTTATGGTTCTTGTATTCCAGAAAAAACAGCAAACAGTGACTGGCTTCATGATGGGAAAGACATCATGCACACCACAGCAAGCAGCTGTCTTGACTGAAAACATATTCAACATGATCGTCACTGACATGAGGCCTTATTTTATTATTTAATATTATTTTAACAGTATATTCAAGCAGCAACCATTTTGTGCAGAGGTGGAAATTAAAAATGTTTTTTAAAATCCGATTAATCGATTAATCGAAAAAATAATCGCCCAATTAATCGATTATTAAAATAATCGTTAGTTGCAGCCCTACATGTCATGAGATGAATCAAATGTTATGTTTAAACAAATGAAATATGCCAGCAACAACATCAGAGAGGGATATCTCAAATCTCAGCATGTAAAACTAAAACTCTTTGCACAGCAAATACTTAGCAAGGTGCGAAAATGGGATTTGACAATTTGGCTATGGATACATTCATGAAAGTTTGCAGACAGCTGGTGACAGCACACAATCATGCTAGTGACAAGCCAATATGCCAAAATGCTAAAGCAATGTGAAGCCTTTACAGGTAGATAAACCAAAGAAGACCCCTCCAATTTTCACACCAGTCTAGAGTAAGCTAGAGCATTGTAATAACTAATGCTTCTATTTAGATGGCAACTGCGTAACTACTAGGGGAAAGGTGATAGCTATGTGCCTATGACAAGAGCTGTCTGATCATAAGCTGACACACTGCCAAGCTCCACAAGGCGGAAAGACACCCAACCCACCTTTCTTATGAAACACAGCTTGGAGGAACCTGTGTGCTGATTGGCTGCTCTCAGAGATGGTTGGAGCCAGACAGGGAGAGCAATCAGAGGGGGAGGAGAGGGGCGATGAGGTTGCAGGTACTTGATCCTACAAGGAAAATTTTGAAAAAATACTTACAAAAGTTTTTTTTACTACCATGAAAATACATATGTATATATGTATATACATATGTATTATATATATATATAGACTTGCACAGTTCTTACACTGAGTTTGTCCAGGGGAAGTTTGCAGAATGAACATTGAGAGCAGCTTGCTTCCGGGGACCAGTCAACCACCTCGTCAGGTTCACAGTCTGAAAGACACAATATCAAATAACAAGCCATTCAATTTTAGGAAGCATAAAGGACCAAACAGCCTGTTACACAATACAGAATTTGACTATGGGCAGTAGTGACGAATTGTCTCAGCCAAGATTTTGCTGCATGATTTACTGCAGGTAACACATTCTACCAAGCTCTTGCACTTGAGAAAATCCTTCAGTACAGACAGTTGTATCGGATTACAAACTCTGACTGTGAGAACCAAAATGTACAGGATTTTTTGCTTCTTTCACTATAAGATTTTAGATCAACACAACTATTGCTCCCAATATCTCTGGTTGCAGTTGACGATTACAGCAAAGAGTAGGACTGCTTTATGACAACACTGGACTGGTTATTATACTGATAAATGTTTCCACGATTGAATTTACTGCAAATGTAACATAATATGACTTGATCGGTGCTTTTAAAATTAGAAGGCAAATAAATAAATGCCACTCCAACAGTATTTTCATCCAGCAATTCATTCTGATTATGTCTAGCCTGAAACTCCAGATGGCACTGCCAACCGGAGACAGTGTCAAACAAGCTGCATTTTTTGGCTGTTCATGGAAATACTAGTGGCCTATGATAGCATACTGCAAGCTAATGAACATGGTAGAGCTACCACAAGTAAAAAGTGGTGTATATCCTCGTCGGGAGTGTATTCATTTGCAACGATCCAATATATTACATTTCAAAGTCGACTTGATAGGATGTAATTTAGCTGCAATTCCATTTTATTTATTTTCAATTTCATATTAATTGCATTTAATTGGTATTATTTGTACCTCGACTAGGCGTATGAATTCAGACAAAGGGTGTCAAAAGAGAGCAGACATAACCTGATTCCCTCATAGCTCGAAGAGGTCATAAGAATTATTATTATGACTACTACTACTACTGTGGACCAAATTACCTAAAATAATATGCACTGCCACACAATGGATAGTGATGGGCATGGCAACATTTTGGGATGTCCCCACAGATGGATTTTTCACAGAAAAACTGCTGACTATACTATGCTATTCGAGCTAATGCCTTGGCAAATAAAGCACTTGGTTTCATTTATTATCTTCAACCAGGAGCAATTAGGGCCCAGTGTATCGTATTATACTAGTGTTGTTTTTCCTGATTTGAGTTGACTTAGGTTCAATGCCATGTTGCCTTCTAAAATTGGCAGAAAGTTTGTTGGTGCCACTGTTGTATTTTATGTCATAGCTACACATTTTATATACTGCAAATATTTGTAAGTTTCCTTTCCTGTAGTTCTTTTTTTATTCAGAAGTACATCAGGGTGGCAGCATACTTGCACAGAGTGTAATCCACTGTTTTCTACCATGGGGCTATCTTTTTCAACACTAGCATTTGTGTTGCTACCACAGGGTCAGATGGACTGAGAGGTCATCATCCATGCAAAAATGTCTGTCCAAGTTGCTTTGTTTTCACATTCGAGAGGCACACGAGGCAGAAGTGGGGTATCTATCCATAACTCTAAAGATAACGATGAAATTAATCACTTTTAAAACTGAGAATCTGTGCATAGGACTTAATTAACATTTTGTAGTTGTAAATAATAGGGATGTGAACCGATAAGATTTTAGTAATACCTATGCCATTATCAATACTGCAGTCAGTCCAATTCTTTGTTGACTCCTGATCAAAAAAGTAGTGGGGAAAAGTAGGCCTCTGGGTTTTCAGCACCATGCAACTGTTTTATCTGAGTCTGAACACAATGTAGAAACAGCAGGAAAAAAATCAGAGTAACTAGGTGGGGATATATTTTCATATTATGAAGCCACTGAACTGTTTCTTCTTCTTTGTGATGACTTCTTGTCGCAAGTTTCCAGCACCATAGTGCATGAATTTAACGTAATTGTTTGGCAATGTGTAACTGTCAGAAAACAAGCCATCATCAATAAAAGGAATTGATAAAGTGAGGGCATATGACTCTGCTGCATCAGATAATGGAACTGGTTTTCAAGTGGAATCAGTTCTTGATTCCCATCCCTATATATCTGGCAAACAGGAAGCTGAATGTGACAGTGACTCAGTTCTACAAACACCATCTTACTACTGTAAACACTCAATGGAGAACTAAATGTGAATCAATACATGTCTGAAAATATTCCACAACAAATGCACTGTTTGCTCCTGGGTAAGTAATATTTTCCTAAATCTTCAGTGACCACCTGTTTGGGCAAATGTGTTGGCCCTTTTAGTAAAATGAATATCTTTGACAATTTTCTAAAGATGTACATCATAAAAGCAAATGGGTCTAAGGGCAACACGATGTGTTGGGAAGTCAGAAAGTGCTAGGGGACAAACACATTGTTGGTTTGGTCATTTGTTGTTTTTTTTTTTAAATAAATATAAATTACATACTGCAAACACAATGACCCACCATCAAATAAATTGAGGTCTTTCATCAGCATTGGGCCATAGATTCCCTCCAGAATGCTTTCAAACCCTGCAAGACAAAATAAACAGAGACAGTTCTTCAGTACCGACATGAACGAGATCTGCATACTAGAAATGCTTGACATTTGGACGATGTGTGTTCTAACTTAATGCCTGTGCCAAAACAGACCAGTCTGACAAGATAGATAAGTGCAATGTTAGTCAGCTGTAAAATTACAGACGACTACATTTGTATTGCTTAATACTGAATCCTTATCATCACTTGGTAAACAACTCGTAAATAGCAGTAACATAAATATTTCAACTATATTTTTTGTTTCGTGTAATCTGGATTTGATGTCACACTGACTAAATATAACAAAAACAAAGGCAGCTGAGTTAACTTCGGGTGAGCTAAGGTAGTCTGGGGTTGCCTGCTTCTGTAGCATAAAAAACTGAGATGAGAATAGCAATCGGTACATGGAAGACCGTTACCCGAGACCACCGAGATGTATGCTTCTCTCATATTGCACTGACATTCATTCACTGCCCTAACGTAGCAACAATCCCCTCCCCCAAATAACATCAACAGCGTTCATGTTAGCATAGCTTGCTAGCTTGGTATTAGCATAAGCAACATATATGTCAATAAACAAAACCAGCTAACATTGTAACTATTTGTTAACTAAAGATAATATGATACGCCTTAATGTTACATGTTCGATATCCCCGCTGTCATATACAAAAGATGTGAAAAGCTAGCACCGGCGAGTAGCAAGCTAGCTCAGATGGACAAAGAAAAGGAGCCAGCTCGAATGGCTAGCCAGCTGGTAAATATTAGCCTGCCTGCCAGCTTAACTTAACGGCTAAAGCTGGCCACCTATGGTGCCAGGCTACTGGCTAGCTAATGGTTAGCTAGCATTAGCTAGCAATCTAACATAGCTCGGGTTAGCGATCCCTCCGCTACCGGGCGAAATCTCTTTTAAACTCGTCGATTTTTTCCAAAATATGAATCTGCACATGGAGCATACCAACGCAGTGTATCAATTTGTGTCGCCAGAAATCAAGTTCCCGCCGAAACCCTTTCCTTTCTGCCGTGCATTTGGAGCAGTGCACGGCCGCCATTCTGACTCCTTCCCCCCTCTCTCTCCCTCTGAACGGCAGGAAGCCGCTGAGGACGGTTTACCGCTGTCAACTCGAGAAGGGAACCCCAGACCCGCGAAAGATCTCGCGAGAGTGATACTTTTAAACCAAACCTTGATCTTCTCCTTCCTACCAACCAAGTGTTTTCGACCATTAACCTATCTTAACCACTGTGTTGTCACTTTTTAAAACATAATTAGTTTGCACAGCGCGCGCAATGAAAAAACTACGCGTCGCGAGAGTTTCACAAATTTAGAGTTCCTTTCCGTATACGACCGTTTACCGCTGCAGCACAGCACTCGCATTATCTGCAGACTACCGCTAGAGGGAGAGAGAAGAGAGGGGGGGGGGGGTTGTGCAGAGAAATGGGACATTTTTGCCCTGTACTGGATCTCAGATAAAACTGACTCCCACTTTTTGTCAAAAGCCCACAAGGGATATTTTTGTTAAGTGTAAACTATTAATAGATGGATGAATATAGAATAGTCACATAAGCCTCTTATAGCCTAATGCCATTGACCTTGATGGATGCCATGCATGACTCACTGTCAGACAGGAAGCTGCAGTTGTTGAATGCTAAAACTATAAATCTTAATGTTCACATTTTTACAGCAAGGGCAGTAGTACAGTTATAATGTGTACATAGCCTATATCTATCATGTGGTCATGTGAGTAGATGTCTCATGAACACATGTCTGCTCATTAATGCCCACAGGCCTGTATGTTTATTTATCAGCCCCCTATTGTCTGCTATATTATTTGTAATGCATATGTGATGTGTGCTTGTATGTGTGCTTTTTTGATACTTTTGAGGTCAAAAGATTATTTATTTAAGTATATGACCTTGATGAAAACAATAGGCCTACAAATGATCAGCTTCATGATTTCTGAATGTCGTTAAAGGGAAATAGATGGACAGAATCGTGGTTCAGTAAACTGCCTCAACTTGTTTGGTCTATGTTATTTATTTTGTTCTGTCCTATTGCATAGAAAAAAGTTTTGAGGGCTTTAAAATAGTACAGCTTTAGCAACGTATTTTGCAAGTGCATATTCACATCAAGTGTGCTGAGTGCTATGCAGTTGTATGATACAGTGCTATTTGTAATGGCATGGCGCTGTTGTGAATGTCAAATGTTACTCTGGTAAGATGAGGGACACAGTAGACTAAATTATGCATCAGATTTTTCAGACTTCACATATCCTGTTTTCAGTTTTATATATAGATTTAACCTGATAAATGATAAACAGTTTTGTAATATCGCTGATGCAGAATAAAACCAAACTCTGCAATTATTACACTGCTTACATAGATCTAAATCCTTTCTCAGCAGATACTAACAAACTGCCAGCTCTTCCCCAATACAACCACACGAGGGCAGCAGAGAACTTTAGTTTTTTCAGAACACATCAATTAGGTCCTGTGTGCAACCTGTTGAGATGATCATAGGGTCATATGCGAATTTGCTTGATCATACCGCCTTCAGTATAATTCCACTCAGGCTTCAAACATTATAAATACAATTTGTTTGTTTACATCCAGTCAACGGATCAGCCATGACCCACATCCTTAGGGGCTTTAAATGCTCCAGTTTTATTGTTTAAATTTGTCAGTCAAATTGTAATTAATTACAAAATTGATTGGATTATGTGCCTAAATATCACATTATCCACTTAAATAATTGACTGTAAGATGAATCTTACATTATCTGGAGGTCCTTTCTTGAAAACGGGCCAAATATAGCTTTGTAAAAACCTGGTTTTTAATATATTTTTATTATTTCAGTTGACACTGTTTAAATGGCACATATTACCAAATGCAGTTGTGTTTAATTAAATCACACAAATTGAGGAGCAGCAATCCCGGGGCCAGGTAATTCACCATAGGAGTACTGGTTGATCTCTGAAGCTTTAACTGAAATATAATTAAGATTTTATGTGTATTCCCCTGTCTGTGTACTATACTAAATCATAAAATGGCTTTTCTGACAAGAATGCTACAGCCAGCATGTTCTCCTTTCAAATGTCTTTGTTTTGGCCACAATGCCCATTTCAAATTTATTTTACTTAACAAGGAACTAAAATTAACATAGAATGTTTGCCAAATTAGGTAGTGTGTCTGTTTATGAGTTGTAAGAAATCCTTAAAACTCTTTTAGTAGGAGCAGATATTTATAACAGTTTATAACTTTTTGTTTCGGGATAACAGGTTAATGCTGCCTCGGAAGTCGGAGCTGGGAGTGACGTCACAGCCGAGTTATCAGCATTCCAGTTACAAAGTCGGAAAAAAGTTGCCAACCGCCATTAACGTCTACGAAAGCTATTCTCGCGCTTGCCTTGTCCGAATATGTCATTGTTAGCACGCCCTGCGTTGTAGTTTGCACATACCACATGAAAAATGTAAATAATAGCAGCATTTCCATATATATACTGTATACGTCGAACAATACTATGTATACGGCTGATTTAGTGTGACAAACACTAGTCAGAAGTGCTAATAAATGGAATATTACAGGAGCTTCTACTGTTTATACCCGGGGCAGCCATCTTTGATTGTCAACTCAGGGGTGGTGAGGATTCTCCAACTTTCTGACTTGGAATTCCGACTTCAGGGGGTGTTCCAGTTGAAATTTCCCATTCGGAACACGAAAATCCCGACTTCCCAGTACAAACGGAACGCAGCATTAGTCTCCACAGTTTGCTGGCAGCTTGCATGAGTCTGGAGGACTAGAGGAAGAGGGGCCGAAACTACTCGCTTTCAACACATGTAACATACGATCTATGGCTTCAACTCTGTTTGTGCATGTGTGCATATTTCAGGTCTGTGATTGTAAAATAACAATAGAGTGAAACTATGTAATTCCCCCCAGGGGAAAATAAATAAATAAGTGAATGAAGAGTGTCTTCTTCTTCGTACATGTAGGCTCTGTGCAGACATCCATATAAAGGCCTGAATATACTGCGAAAACTGACTTCATGGACAGCTGGGGACACCACGGATAAGTAGTTCTGTTTATTCTACTCTCTGGAGTCCACTTGGAGGACATGGTATTATGTAGCCTGTTATAGAGTAGTGTAGTGGCCTCGCGGACACGTCCACATGGTCCCAACAAATTGGAGGTGTGAGGATGTCTGCAAAGAGCCCACCCTTACATCCTCTAATGCTGAAATTTATGTGAGGACTCTCCCCTCGTGGAAAGTATAATGTAGGTTTACTTCCAATTTGTTAAGACTGCACAAACCTATCCACAAAGCTACAACACTACAACAAGCTATAGAATACCATCTGCACATGGGAACTCCAAACTACTGATATGCCTCTATGGTGTCTGTAGCTGTCTGTGCACACGTCCATTTGGGAGTATATTAAGGCCTTAATTCACAAAAAGTGGGCAGAACAGGGTTTCAACAGGGGCCCCCTGCTCATATTGCCCCAGGCCTCATGTAGGATAATCTGGCTATGCATTCAGTAATGGAGAACATCAGAAATGTTTGAGAGCAACCTACAGGAAAATGAGTTCATGGACAGTGTGTCAGTGATTGAGTGAACAATGGAGGTCACTTAGAGAACATATGAGCTGGAGTTATAAAGAGCTATGGACGACTGTAGAGCAGAGAGGCCGATGTGATTGAATGTTGAGCTTGGAGGAGGCAGCAAGTGTCACAGGCCCAGGTGGAATTCGTTGTCACGGTGACTTAGAGCGTGGTTGCCGTGGAGATGGTGATGAAAGACAGCGGTCTAGTGAACGGCAGAGCTGGGCTGGAGCGTGACCAACAGCATCCAGCCCAGCGTGCCCTGAGGACAGAGATGACTATGTGCAGGGGTCACCACAATACTGTGTGCGCATGTGATTGTGTGTTTGAATGCACGTGCGTTCAAGTAGAGTAACAAAGCTGTCTACTTCCAGAGTGACTGCAAATGTATTTAGTGATCGTGAAATGAGCAGCAGCTTAGCACCAAGGCGGTGGTCCCTCTGCTGCCTCTGCAGCAGCCCAGAGGAACTTTTAACACCTCAGCCACCGACATATCTCATTACTGCAACACCCAACAGTCCTCACTGCAGTTAGGGCCACTCAGAGGTGTGTGTGTGTGTGTGCGTGAACCTGAATATGGCTGTGTAGGACTGCACCTGGATCTTGTTATGTAGTTCAGAAGAGGGGCACAGTAGCTACACATTTTAATTTCCATCAGTTTCACTGCCTCAACATGTCCAAACACAACAGCCAGAAATAGACGGCGTTGACAAACCTTCAGGTATTAAATATAGCCACAGGATGAAGAAATCAAGAGAGCTCATTAGACCCAAGAATAAAGCACGTCTGCAAAATAACCAAGGCAAGATGAAGAGTAGATCATCCATCTTATTTAGTCTAACTCAATTCTACTCTCCACTTTTTTTCACCTCCACCCCAACACGCATCATCTCTCCAGTTTCCCTGAAGAGGGCGGTGTGGACGGTGCTTGTTAAGAGGTTTTCAGTCAATTAAATTTACAGGTGCATTCCATGAGCCTCTAGGTTTTTTAAGATGATTAGAACCAGTTCTCCCTATGCCATAAAAGAAACACCCCACATATTTAATATAAACAGGATTTAGCTGGTATTAGTAGGGTTGTATTGTTCACACTAACAATTAAAGTGGCTTAGTGTGCTGGCTCGGTATGAACTCACTCTCCTCGCCCTGTGTGCCCTCGAACTGACTGTGACGCATGTTTCCCGTTGTTATTTTCAGGTTTCATCTCATCCTAAATTCAAGACATCTTACTGAGTTTACTACATGGTAAGTGAAGGGGTAGGAATTCAGCCTTTTTGCACATTTATATATGTGGCATTGGACCCCCCCCCCCCCCAAATAGTCTCATAGATTTTATTTAACTGCCCTGCGCTGTGCACAAACCAGTGGGGATCATGTTTAATTAGAAAAACACTCCAACAAGGCGTTATGTATAAAGCGAGGCTTGCAGCTGGGGGCCTGGCAGTTTTTAAGGTGGTGATTTGTGACAGTTGATGGATTGAGTATGCTATTTGTGCTAATACTTAGATCCAATATGTTTAATCATTTGTACATCGAATGAATCAAAACGAGCCTTTAACTGGGGTGAAACCACAGTCACACCAGATTGGGAGAGTCCAGGGTCTCATTGAGTTTTTTGGCAGCAACCTCCTGCATAATCTGTGACATGGCACAGACACTTACCACACTTTGAGCAGGGCCCTTCAAATGGGATTTCCAAAAATCACTTATTCAACCCTCTTTGAGAGGCTTGGCATTGTTTTTATGAAAACATATGAAGGGGAGAGGAATATGAACGCAGAGAAAATAAATATGGAAATGATTACCTGGGTGTTTTTGAGCATGTGCTCTTGAGTGTCTGCGCATGTACAGTACATATGCATGAGTGTGTGAGGTTAGAGTCCTGGGGATCAGTATTATGGTTGGAACGTGGCCATTGTGATTACTACAGAGGTGCAGTATTCTCGTCCCATTCAGTGTGAACCTTCACTTCAGCTTCCCGTGTCCAATCGCATGGCTACACTCGCCGTTGTGCAAGTGATGCATAAAGACATCTGTTTAGAATTCCTGGCTTTACCTACAGTGCTATTTATCCATCTAAATTATTTTGGTGTGAGTTGCTGAGTTTTAAAAGATATCAGACGTAGAGGTGCCTGCCTTCTCTGGAATATAATGGAACTACTGTCTTGAAGTTGCAAAGGAATACCACAAAGGAATGAGATGACCTGGATGACTTTCACAGAGACATAGTGGAACAAGTTGGCACTCAGCTTCATTGTAAAAGAAAAAAAAAAATCTGATTTCAAGGCAACTGCCTTCACTTGATTTCTGAGTTTTGAATCAAACTCAAACTTTTGAAATAAAGTAAACAAGGTTTTGCTGACCTGTAATCTTTTGTTGAGATTTTCAAAAAATGTTTAGTAAACTCATTAAATTGAAAATGAATAATGGTTAATAATTTAATATATTCAGTTGCAACCATTTAATTTCGAAGCACTCAAATGATGACAAATCGGGTTTATAGCTCACTGTGAACAATTTTTTAAATACATTTTTTAGGGAGTTTCTAAAACTCAAAAATTCAAATTCATCAAAAGAAGAAAAGTAAATTATCTCAACAAAAGATTATTAGTTGTCGAATCGTTTTCAGAACTTAAGAGTTGGAACTCATAAATCTACTCAAGTAAGTTCCCTTGAAAATTTCCCCAACTTTTCTCTAGAAATCACGACCAGGCCAGGAGGTTTCATAGGAGCTATTTTCTTTCCACCGACCTACACCTGCCAACTGTATCACTGTGCGAGCTCAGTAAGGGTGATCCCCAGTGGAGGAGGATGCCATTAATGTTTACATCCCACACTGTTACAAGCATAAGCCTCTTGTCCATAAGTAGATGTATGCTTCATTCTGCGCTGTGACACAGTTGGTGGGTGTTGTTTGGTAGAAAGAAAATTGTTCTCATGACAAGGTCACTGTCTTAACCGAATCATGATTTCTGGAAGGAGACATTGCTGTTTCATTTTTCAAATATCTTTTTTGGGAGCTTTGAGCACTGCAAGACAAGTGCAATCTAGCTCTATTATATTCAAGACAAACATCTCTATGGCCGATATCTCCAGAGCTCCCATAACTCACACCAAAATTATTTTGACTGATAAATAGCACTACTGGTAAGAGGAAAATATGTATTTCTGATTTCTGAACTGTCCCTTTAAACATGGTAATGTTTATTTGTGATAGAGCCATTCTCGACATTCCTTTCTAAAGCTCTGCAAAGACGTTCTGGCTCGCCTAACAGATATATCCTACATTTCAGAAGCTGTGCATTAGACAGATGAGCTGCAAACTTGTAGGAATAGATGGGGAAGGTAAAAAGGAATGAGTGAGGAAAGGCAGAAGAGTGAGAAAAGGAGAGCTTAGTCAGAGCAAGAGAGTGGGTGGACATGCATGTGGAGACCTGGAGAGCTGCACTGCTGTGCAGGGAGACACCAAGCCGCTGCTGATTTGAAGAAGTCTTTCATTACTTCTGCTCTGTCCAGCTGGTTCCAACTGACCCCCCTCACTCTCCCACTCTGTCTGAGCTGTCTGTCTCTTGTGCATCTGGGCAGCTCTTTAGGTAAGACAGGCTCAGAGAGATGTGTGTTGTTCTGGACGTGTGCTAAAAGGTAAAGAGGGGCTCGAAGGGCTTATGAAGCACAGGAGCACTGCGGCGGATTATCATTAATTCTGCACACAATAATGCACTTGACTTTGAAGACAAAATGCCCATGCCAGCACATACACACACCACACACACACACACACACACACACACACACACACACACACACACACACACACACACACAAACTCGTACCATTTGGGGAGGGTGAAGGTGCACTGTGGAGGGGTGGAGGGGTCACTTTAAGTGGAGGTACACGGGGCCAGACCTTGCCCCAGGGATGGCGGGGGGATGGAGGTTAGGGAGGTGAGGGAGGAACAAGAGGAAATAGGCAAACTAAAAACACATGCAAGGTCAAGTGCGCTCCTTCATCTAGCATATAATGGAAGAAAGAAAACAAGAAAGAACCAAGTTTCTGAGAGAATTATCAGTCTGTATATTTCTGTCTGCTTCTTTTCTTGCCTGTTTTTTATCTATTATTGGTCAGTCTGTTTATCTGTCTGTCAGTTTGTTCAGTTTGCCCTCCAGGTTAAGAGAAACACTGTGACAAGGATTTTTAACATCAATTATAGCCTGGTTTAACCTATCTTAAAATTAAGAAAGGTTAAATTTAAACCTCTCTTGAAACCCCAGTTTAGTTACAGCTTAAATTTAATCATCTTGCACCAAAACTTTAAATTCCAATTAGTTACATTTTAAAATGGCTGCATTCTGAGATAGATTGAGAAAAAATATTTGCTCTTCCGAGCCATCATGAATAGGCTAACTAGGCCAATATCTGTTTAGCTAGATAGCAAACAATATAACATTAAAAACAAAAAGAAAAAAAAAATCTTAGCTAGCTAGGAAACATCTAAGGAATGCAGAGCAGGGGAAAGTTTATGGTTTTCACTCTTCTTTTAGGTCCAAACAGCACTCCAAGTTATTTAAATTATTTATCTATTTATTTTAATTAGGTAAGCAAGCATTTCCATATTGATTAAACTATTTCATTCATTTCATTCATCAGAAAACCTGGATTTACTAAAATTTACTAAAATGCTTAGTTTTAAATCAGAATTTACTCACTTTAAATCTAGTTTTGCTAAATTCTAATAAGAACCAGTCTTAGACTAAATTAATCTTTGTAGGTGCAACCCAGCAACCAGGTCTATTTTGGTGTCAGTTAGTGGTAGACCAGCATCTGTTTGATTTGCTCCTGTTTTGTCCCATCAGAGGAATATTGCCAAACTCAGGCCTGAGATGCTGATATTTATCCATGCATTGATTTTGTTCCACTTGGATAACTAACTCTTTTCAATTGCAGGACATCTAATGCTTCTGAAAGGTCCTGTAAATGGGGTTTCTTACCACCCATCTTCTTACTTTATATTGCCCTCCCATCAAATTTAAAGTCCAATTTACAATCATTGTAATCACTTTAAGAACTCTGTATGGTTAGGCACCATCAATATTAGTGATTTATGCAGCCCTATAGCTCTACTAATTTATTTGATCTTGGCTTAAAACTAAAGAAGATGGTGCCTTTAATATCATGGCTCCAAAATTACAGAAGATGAAAAATAGAATGAGATGCGTCATTTTGACCTGATGAAGATTCACCTGGAATTGTAATTTTGTCTTTTTAAAGTGGTTATAATCAGCATATTTATTATGACAATGTATTAAAGGTGCAGAAAGCAGTTCTGGAGAGACAGTTGACTGTTGTGTTTGATTCCAAGGTCGAATACAGACACTTTGACTTGGGGAACCCAACACAAAGTGTCTGTGTTTGACAAACTGGGAATGAGACTCAACAATCAACCGTGAACATATTTTCTGCCCGAGTCACGTTAGATAGATTTTCATCAGCCATGCAGGTAATTTAACCTTCTCAGTGTCATCAGACTTCATCTTTTATTATTGTTTTGATGTCAGAGAGACCCCGAGAGGTAGAAATTAAGTAATGTGCATTTAAGTCTGGAATGATGCTACATATATTTTATTTTTTTTAACTCAAATACTTTCAGTTGTACTGTGAGAGTAGGCAGGGCATAACGCAAATGATAAGTGTGCTTTTGATTTACTAACTGGTCATTTTTGATATGTTTTCAGGAAGCATCAGCTGATGTTGTCTTTTACAACTAGTCCCTGTGGCTTGGACCATATGATTTCTCCCGTGTCATCGCAGACTCATGACTGTGTTTTGAGATGTCTGAAAGGGCCCCATGCTTATCTCTAAGAAAAACTGAGACTGTGTTTCAATGTGAAGAAAGATGTAGAGAGAAAAACATCACCTCCCTTATAATTCCAATATTTTCAGTCAAGTGTGATATTTATCTATTGATAGAGAAATGAAATAGTAGTTTGATATTTAAAGCTGTCGGTGCTCACAGACCACTCATAAATCCAGACAACTGTCTGCCTGCGTGTGTGTGTGTCAAGTCAAGTCAAGTCAAATTTTATTTATATAGCGCCAATTCACAACAAAGTTGTCTCAAGACACTTTACATATAGAGTAGGTCTAGACCACACTCAATAATTAATTATATTTACATCCAACAATTGAAACAATTCCCCCATGAACAAGCACTTTGGCAACAGCGGCGAGGAAAAACTTCCTTTTAACAGGCAGAAACCTTGGACAGATCCATGACTCATGGTAGGTGGTGATCTGACAGCACCGGTCGGGTTGAGAGGAAAAGAGAAGGGGAAGAAAGAGGGGAGGTGGGAGGGGTGGAAGAGAGAGAGAAAAGAACAGAGGCAGAGAGAACAGTAGTAACAGAACATCAATAGTAAAACTATATGTAGGGAATAGTAGAACATATAAATATGTACGTTGTGTGTAAGTAATAATACTAATACTATATTTACAATAATGATAATAAAAATAATAATAATAATAGTAGCAACAACAATGTGATAAATGTTTGATTGATTAAGTGAGTTATATTAATCCACAGTAGAAGGTGCAGCAGTGATCAGCGATCCATGTGTGGCCACAGTCCATGTGTGTGTGCGTGCGTGCGTGCGTGCGTGCGTGCGTGCGTGCGTGCGTGTGTGTATGTGTGTGTATGTCTGCCGTATGTAATGCAGTTATGAATCTTCTGTGGG
>JAJHUR010073921.1:0-29984 GCA_027495735.1 Lutjanus campechanus
CTCATCTAGGCTTTTATTCAGGTTTGTGATTACCTGGAGCAGATTTGATGGCAGTAGTTCATTAGCCATGCAGCGTCTGTCTCCACAGCTGCAGGATTCACCTCGTGTGTTTTAGCTCGGTGGCCAAACTTTTCTCTGTTTAAACTCAGTCAGATGTCATGTCTTTCGGTGAAGGTTTCTCATTCTTCTTGGTAATGAGCTTAGGAGCCATTGCGTAAAGAATTTAGGTCAGAAAGTGAAAGAAAACTGTTTTAAATCGATTATTTGCAGAGCTGTCTAACAATGTGTTTACTCCATTGTGTGTCTAGTCACACCCCCCTCACTGTGAGAATTCTAGGCCTCTATAAATACAGTCTGCATGATATCTCATAATGTCTCATCTCATAAAGATGCTTTGAGTACTGATATTTTCTGTCTCTCTCTTCCTCCTCCTCCTCAGCGGTGACCAGACCCTACTATGACTTCCTGCTGCGACAGAAACACCCCTCCCTCCCAACTGCTCTGCCCCAGCAGCAGGTCTTCATGCTGGCTGAGCCCAAGCGCAAAACCTCCACCTTCTGGCACAACATCGGCAGACTGACACCCTTCAAGAAGTAAAAAAAAGAAAACCATGAGAAAAGGAAAAGAGGAGGTGTGGAGAGAAGGAACAGAGGAGGGGAAAGAGAAGAGCTCTCTGCTCGTGCCTGAATAGACCCTTTTTAATTCTTCCTCTCTTTTCTTTCCTACTCGTAACATTGCCCTAACTGACATACTGATGTGTTGTATAGATGTGGATGATGATGGTGATGATGATGATGATGATGAGGAGGAGGAGGAGATTTTCTGAAAGCACTTTATAGGTTGGCTAACAATCAGACTTGAGAATGGTCTCCTGGAGACAAACAGGGGGAGTGGCCTCTTGCTTAACTTACTACTCGGACACCCTCAGTCAACTGACTGGTACTAATCTACTACTGTACTGCTGCGAGCGAGCGTGGGACTCTGACTGTGCTGCCTCTGTGAAGACGTTGGCTGTCGACGAAATCGTGTCGTTTATTTCCACTGTTCTGTTGTTTTATGATTTGACAGATGCCAAGTGCTCACAGTGCCAGATGATTTGTTTTGTATTTGTTTGTTCTGTGTCTGCTTTTGAAAACAAAAAAAAAAAAAGGGAAAATCGAAGAGGGGGGTTGGGCGTGGGCGGGGGTAGTAAAGTTCTCTCTGTGCAAATCTATAATTTCAGGATCATTTCAGCTGGGTTTTTAAGTGTTCTTGTGATCTTCATCTGCCAACATTCTTCTAGGTTCTGTATGTCTCTGGTGCATTTGTGGTGTTGTGCGAAACTTGACATCAAATGCAGCCCTGAAGAAGATTCAACTCATCACAGATTAGGAGCTTTTTATTCAAAGGAAACAGCAGCAAACCCACACACTCCGCTCCGGCAACACACATTCCTCGAGTCTGATCCTCGACTCCTCCTTCTACCTACCATGTCAACGAAAGTAAACAACCTGCTCTTTCTTTTTTCTTTCTTTTTCCCTTTTTTTTAAAGTGCCATTTGAAGTGTGTCATGGATGATTTACAATGACATGCATGGATGTGATGAAAAAATACTGTGAAGAATATTTTTTTATCTCTGAAGAACCCTGCTATATTTAACCAGATCCAGGAACTGAGGTTTCATTGTGCTACTAGGCTGACAGCATCACACACACACCACACACACACACACGCACGCACGCGTGCGCGCGCCACACACACACACACACACACACACACACACACACACATGCACGGACACTGTTTCACACACACAGATGTTCTTTTATCTACCTGTACTTCTGATATCCAGTATCCCTGCTCTGTGTATCTGGTCTCCAGTATAATCTCATTTCAGATGGATGCAGCCGGTGTGGCTCTGCTCTGTAAGTGCATTCAGTGAAATGTACTCTTTTCACCTTTCTGTTCAAATGTTTTAGCTTCTGACCATATGGAATATTAAACATTCCTAAGCTGACAAACGTGGCCGTCGGTCAGGCTGGTTATTGTTTGATTTCACGCTGTCATCAGTTCAGCTGCAGGTTTAACTTTCATGTTACACCAGCTACTGAGGTTAAAGGGCCATACCTTTTTTGTAAGTTTAAGCTCTTAAAGGGGCAGTTCACCCCAAATAAAAAATCCATCCATCTAGATAGTTTTGGTGTGAGTTGCAGAGTTTTGAGGATATCACCTGCCTTCTTTAATATACTGGAGCTAAATGGCAATACGTTTCAAAAATTCAAAACCAGTGTCTCTTTCCAAAACTCATGACCCAGTTGCTCAAAATAACCCACCGGCCTTGTCTTAAACAGTTTTATGCAGGAAGTACTTTCTTTCTATTAGAAAGAAAAGTAGTTCCAGTAGATTCTAAAGTAGTTCTGGTTGATTCTACTGCAGAAAGAAAGTAGTTCCTGTGTGAAACGGCTCATAACAAGGTCTGTGGATTAACTTGAGTAACCAGGTCGTGATTTCTGGAAAGAGACACTGGTTTTGAGTTTTTCAGAAATATTTTTTTTGGTGCTTTAAGCATCACAAGCCAAGTGCCTTTTAGTCCCATTATATTGGAGAGATGGCAGACATCTCTACAGCTGATATCTCCAAAACTCGGAAAATAGTTAGTTCACCCCAAAATTTTTGATTTTGGGGTGAACTGTCCCTTTAAATGACTGACTGTATTTAAAGATGAACAACGTGTCTCCTCTTCCTCCCACTGTACAAAAATGAAGCCAAAATATCCTGGATACGAGCACGGCCATCTTGTGCTGGTGACATCATTTTGAGCCAGTCTGTGCAGTAGTGGTCGGGGTTGGAGCTGTGGTGTCAATTTCCAGCCCACACAGTCAGCTGACTCAGTCGCTAGCAGAGCTGAGCTGTCAATCATGAAGTGAACCCCTTTAAATAGCATCAAGTAACTAATTAAAGCTGCAAACAGCGATAATCGGACTGTGGCCTCGATGCTGACCGATCCAAAAAACACTTCCTGTTGTCACTCCACTACAGAACACCCACTACTTCTATATTATTACTAGTAATATTCCAGTATATCAAGTGAAAATCTCATGTAAATCAAATGATGATAATAATAATGTACAATGTCTATTGATGTTACAACAACTTCCCTTTTTTATGTAGAACACCAAAATTCAGTGCTATGCTACAACCACACCATTTAACAGAAATTCACACTTTTAATAACTTTTCATCTCCAAAGTCTCCAGATGATTCAGACTTTGAGGTCAAAATGATGTTTTGGCTTCACTTTTGGAGCACCCTTATGTTGTCCATCTTAATATATGCAAATATCTTAAACTACAAAACCTGCATTAGTTACATTTTTGCTGGCAATTTTCAAAAGCATGGAGCACAAGTTTACCTATTTGGTAGTGAGACGTTTTCCGGTCAATCAGCAGACTCTTTTTAAACTGTGTATCACACTGAACATTATTATTTGAAAAGGCTCACTGGACACTGATGGTGGATGACTTTGCAAAAACCCGGCCTGTGTTCTATGACAGTGGCAAGGGGAGGCAAAAGGGGAGCGTGAAGGTCAAGTGACAAAACACTTCCTGTCTTGGTACTGAACACTGGCCGATACCATGAGGTGCAGATATGGACATAATTATACTGGGAATTAATCAAACTTTTTGAAAGTTTCTATATGGAGATCAACAACTGTCAAATACTGGAAACTGGCATTAACTGCATTTCTGCTTATTATTTGATTTGACATTTTCTAATTTAAATAATGAAATTAATTTTAAAGTTCTTGCATACCTGCTTTTTGTCAAGACAATTAAAACAGGTTTAATAGAAAAAATATTATTATTACTATGTTCCTCAGAGGTATTTTGTACTAATATTGAAACATGTTAACCAATACGCAGACCTATTCTCAATATTAAGGTAATTTGACAAATTAAATGTTGCACCAAATTACATTCATATTTTCCACTGCTTTCAACCACGTCTTACAGTCTTCCTCAGGGGACAGAGTTTAGTTGTCATGTCACACCATTTAGTAGAGTGACATGACATGACTGCAAGATACGGTTGAATCAAAGCAGGGAGAGAGTTAAACAAACAGGCCGGAGCTGTTGTCCCTGCCCGGTACAGGAGCTGGGAGGTCAAGAGTGGAGCCATATTTTTCACAGTTTGTAACAGTTTTTAAAATGATTGATGAACAGCTGTAACTTTAACTTATATCCTAAAACAAAGAAAGATAAAGTGATTTAGTGGTTCCCAAAATTTTTCATGCCAAGTCCCCCCAACTGGTATTAGCTCATGGCTGGGGACCACTGAGGCGTCTTTAAAGGAGAGATCTGTGATAACTTTACTGTAATAAATCAGAAAATAAACCACCATGTGTCATCAGAAATCAAAGAAACATGTTAAGTTGAAATACTTGCTTCACTTGACATGAACACTACAGTCAAGGCGTCCCCCATTGAAATTTCCATTCTGGACCAGAATAACTGTTTTGTCTGCTTCACATTAATCAGAGTTCAAATTAATGCTGAATTTTTCCTGAATGAGTGAGTGTCTGTTTACGAGTTGTAAGAAATAATTAATTATCTTGTAGAAGGAGTAGATGTTTTGTAGCTGTTAAATTTAGCAAAATGTTAATGTTTGGCAGCAGTGAGACAGGCAGCCAGAGTGTGTTATTTCAGAGCAGTGGGCTTTTGTTTTCAGGATAACGGGTTTAACTTTACATTTACAGACAACTGACAGAAACAGTTGATCAACTTACAGTGGAGGCATCGTCATAGCTTTTTATTGTTAATTTTAGGAGGTTGTGCGCGTCCTGCACTCCTGCAGAGCTCCTGCAGCCTGCCTGTCTCTGCCGTGTCTGCAGAGGAGGGGACAGAGGGAAACAACTGGCTTTAACCAGAGATCGTATATTAAACAGGATTAACCTATTTATCACAAACTCACAATTTGGCTGCTGTACTCATTTTTAAAAAAGCCACTGACAATACTACAACAAATGTAAAAAAGAAAGAAAGAAAAATCCATTTAAAAAGTATATAAATATATTTCTTTACTTTTATAGTGTTTATCATTAATAGTTACATTTTAAGTTGTATTGTATAATAATAATAATAATAATAATAATAATAATAATAATAACAGCAATAATTAAAGCTGCAAGCAGTGTTGAATGGGCCCTCGCGCCCCCGCGCCACTCGGGGCCTGCTACGGCCACGACCACGTCGCCAGAGGCTGACTGGTAGACAAGGTGCTGAATTTTCACCCCCTTTGGACACTGTAGGAAGCAATGCAGTGTTACTTCCTGTCTCCACTAGGTAGCGCTATGACTATGGCTTGTGAGCGTCATGCAGATGTGTTCAGGCCGGGACTTTTAAAGTCAAAGTCAAAAGTCAAAGTCAAAGTCAAAAGTCAAAGTGCCTTTATTTGTCTCCCATGGGAGAAATTTATCTTAAATTCAAATTTTATTTATTTATATGGCACTTTTCATACACGGCGGTAACACAAAGTGCCTCACAGAGGCTTGAAAACAACAAAGAAAACCCCGAGACTGAAGACCCACCCCTCCCACCCTCACGTGAATACACAAAACACACGCATATATATACACACGCACTCACACAAGCACACACATACATTGACTCACACACACCCACACACCTCCCCACACACACTGACCAACACTAGAGAGACATGGCTGGGCACCGAGACATGAGGTGAGGTCAACGCTACATGTGGGGGCCATCCACACCGAGAGGGACCACGGCCTGTGACCACTGGGAGCACCGCCACAGCGACCACTCCGGCCCGGGCAGACGGGAGGCCCCACACCAAGGTGCAGAGCCAACCAGCCACCCGGGCCAGTGCTCTCCATGGGACAGCACCCCCACCGGTAGGCCAGACATCGCTCTCGATGTGGTAGACCCCCACGAGGAGCCACTGGAGCTAAAACTGAAGAAAAAGCATAAAAACAAGAATATGGTAAAATAAGGTAACAAGTATACAAAATCAGTAAAATTAATAAGATATTCCAAAGTTGACCTTAAATAATCAAGAAATAAATGAATAAAAGAGATGAAGTAAAAGCTTGCTAAAGTAAAATAAACTAAAATAGCAGAAGAAGTCTGCCTCTTCTTCTTGGATAGAGGGGTCTGCTGCAAACTGGACATTCCACACATTTCACCACACACTCACATGAAAAAAAATCAGTTAATAAATAGGCTACTTAAGACACGAGCAGTAGATAAAATACAAAGCAATTACATAATCAATAGAAATACGAAGAGTTAATAAATAGAGATATTTTTAGGGTAGATAGGCAATACATACAATTTATGCTAAATGCTAAAAACAAGGTGATATACATAAATGTGAAGTTTGGAGCAGATTTGACCATTTAATCCCATGTTATAGCAATCTCGTGTTTCATGGTGAGACATAAAAAGTCGGCACCATGCCACACCCACACTGTTCAACGCTCTCCAATTCTTGTAATAACCTTTAATCACAAACTAGTCCATCCATCCATCCATGTTCTGTAACCGCTTATCCGTGAGGGTCGCGGGGGGCTGGAGCCTATCCCAGCTGACTTCGGGCGAGAGGCGGGGTACACCCTGGACAAGTCGCCAATTCATCGCAGGGCTGACACATAGAGACAAACAACCACTCACTCTCACATTCACACCTACGGGCAATTTAGAGTCACCAATTAACCTATTATTCTGCATGTCTTTGGACTGTGGGAGGAAGCCGGAGTACCCGGAGAGACACAAACTAGTCAATCAGATCAATTGTGGAGGTGATGTTTTAACACTCTGTGATGTTCAACAGGGATATTTTGAGGAGCTGCTCCAACCTGAAAAAAACCCCCCAGCTGAATATGAAAGCCAGCTAACTAGCAAAGATTAACTCACGTGTTAATAAGGAAATATTGTGCAACATGATGCAAACAAAGACTCATCTGAGGGATGCACTAAGAAGTGAGATTAATGTGTTAGTGATGTATGTTGAGTCTAAAGTCAGAGTTTTCAGTGTCATGAAGGTGTCTCTCTTTTAACCTGGCTAGATCACCATGGTAACTGATGCTGAAGTCATAACCTGGTTAGGAGCAGGTTATGTTCTGATACAGGTAAGAGTAAGGCATGACAATCATATGTGCTACACACCTACCTCAACATTCTTATTTTCAACCTCACTTCATAAAGAAAAAACTACTTCCTGTATCTCCATTTAGCACCACATAAATTTTGTGTTGCAGAATAATTCAATAAAGACATAAATCCTCAGGATACTGGGCTGATTGATGCTGTTGATGCCTTATGAGCCCTAATTTGAACCATGTGTCCTGGATACAATACATTTCAGTCAAATAACTGCTGGATTCATCATTAAGAATGCCAAATATGGATTTCTAGAACTTAGATAAAAGGACTGGATCAGAGTTATGGTCAGTGGCATTTCCCTTTTTCCAAAATCTTGTAAGTTAATAATAGCATTATAGAAGCTTTTGTGCAGGATTGTATTTACCAGATCGTATCTACACGTGTGTTTTCCTCTTGACTGGTGTGGTAGAAAACAACATAATAAAAAGGTATTATAATGATTAACTTGTTGTGTCCATTCCTGGCTCATCAGCAGCAGCTGATAACAGTGACTGGAACATTGAATCAAAGATGAGATGGAACTCGTATCAAAGAGTTGTCAGGCTTCATCCCACTGGCCTACTTCTCAGGTGTGTTTGAAGATCTCCAGTCTGCTCCACAATATGAGCAGAGACACATCTTTGTCACAATAAACAGCCTGTTCTTCTGTTATCCTCCACGTATTCAGCTCCACCAGACAATCCCGGGTGGTGTGAAAGTCTCCAGAGAGACGGCAGATAGATGGTTGAGTGTGGACATGAGTCTCTGTCAGACGGGGAGTAAATGATGTGACGTCCAGATGCTTCTTTCTAATTTGCAGGACATTACAGTTGCCTCTTGACTGACAACAAAGCAAAGCCATTTTTTGCATATTATCCGCATAATTTTGGATTTTTAAAGGCATAATCTGAAGTTAATCAAAATATCATCAGTACTTTGATATATGGAGAGATGTCCTGCGATGAAAAATCTTTCTACAAAGGGTTTGGTCCACTTCACACTTTATAGGTGTTGGGATTGTGTGAATAATCACTGAGCTGCACATGATATTGGTTTGGTCTTCATGGACCTACAGGCTCCTCATATCATGAGTACAGTAGATTATAAATTGAACTAAATTGCTAAAAACAGATGCTTGTGTGTACATTCATCATGGTGCAATGTGCCTACAGGCTTGTACTGATGATTTCTGGAAACCTTTAACAAGTGTTTCTTGGGTTTTATGAAAAGACAATACAATACAAAACTGAGCCCTTGCTCCAGCGGCGGCAGCAGCAGCAGCAGCAGCAGCAGCGGCAGCAGCAGCAGCAGCAGCAGAAGCAGAAGCAGCAGCAGCAGCGGCAGCAGCAGCAGCAGGGCCTAACAGGAGTGAGAGTAGTGAGTTGATCCTTCAATTGTCCATCCAACGTCTTGGTGAACTAAAAAAAAACTCATAAAAAAATGCAGGTTATAAACATGGACCTTCTGTTCCAGCATCAAATGCAATTGTGAGGGAAGTGATTAGGCCTATTTATTGTCTGTTTATTGACACACACAAATTTTTTCCCCTATTTTTAAAATTAATGTTTTTTAATGCTTCAAGAATCTTCTAAAAACTCATAATATAAAAAGAAGAGAATCAAAATGTTCCTCTTCCTCTATCATTATTAGGGCCCGAGCAGCGTAGGTGCAAGACCCTATTGTTTTTGCTCAGACCGCCCAAAAAATGAATTGCTTTTTTGGGGGCTTAAACATACTCAAAAACTCACCAATTTTGGCACACACGTCAGTCTTGGTGAAAATGTATGTGTCATATGGTTTTTGTTAGCGGGCGTGTCCTAATGGCTTGGCCACGCCCTTTAAACGCTGCCATTACCAGCACGTTTCACCGACATGCACGGAAATCGGTACACACATAGATCATGCCCAGATGCACAAAAAAGTCTGGGGACTCTATAGGCTAAACCCAACAGGAAGTCAGCCATTTTGAATTTCACGTTTTCCACGTGTTGTATTTTAACAAAGTCCTCATACAGTATTTATCATAATGACTTCAAAATCACTGGCTACCATCTACACTACTTTGTGATCAAAAGTTATCAAAAGATTGTGCTATCGTTGAAGGGCGTAACGGCTTTTTGGCGTCGAAGTTTGACGTTTTGCCATGAAACACGAAATTGCTATAACTTTGGACTACATTATCCATTCTTCACCAAACTTCACATGATTCATAATAGTCCTGCCCTGAAAACAGCTACATGACAGAATTCCATGTTTGTCATAGCGCCCCCTGCTGGCGACAGGAAATGACATGTTTTACACGGCGTTGCCCTGGTGGCATGGCGAAGGTCAACGTTTCACAAAACACAGGAAGCGACCCTAGCTTCAGTTTCACCGACATGCACAAAAATCGGTACACACATAGATCATGCCCGGACGCACAACAATGTATATGACAACCAATAGCCTAAACCCAACAGGAAGTCGGCTATTTTGAATTTTGTGGTCATTTTTGGCGTTTTAACATGTTACAATAACAACAGTAACAATTGTAACGAACACCTTCTACAGGATTCATCAAATCAGCTTCAAAATTGGTGTGTACCATCTAGACTAGTTTATGATTAAAATTTATTAAAAGATTGCGTTTCGGTTAAAGGTTGTGGCCGTGAGTTGGCAGCTAATTTTGATGATTCGCCATGAAACAGGCAATGGTTATAACTTTGGCATACATGGTCAGATCTGCACCAAACTTAATATGTTTCATAATAGTCCTGCCCTGAACACATATGCATGAGATTCCGTGATTGTCATAGCGCCCCCTGCTGGTGACAGGAAATGTCATGTTTTAGACTTTGAGGTGCTGCTGCTCACATGTTGACCATATCTCACTCAAATTTGGTGTGGAAGACCTTAAGACCTTGGTAATGCTATGTTATGCAAGTCGTAACATTTTGTTGAAGGGCTTTGCCCTGACAGTGCAACGTAGGTTGACGTTTCGTACAAACACATTAATGGCATTAACTTCTGTGTACACATCGCCATGAAACTTCACATGTATGATAATAATCCCAGCCTGAACACATCTACATGAAACACATGAGTCACAGTCATAGCGCCACCAAGTGGGGACATGAAGTAACACCACATTGCTTCCTACTGTGTCCAAAGGGGGTGAAAATTCAGCACCTCATCTAGCAGTCGGCCTCTGGTGCCGTGGTCGTGGCCGCAGCCGGCCCCGAGTGGCGTGGGGGTGCGAGGGCCCGTTCAACGCTGCTTGCAGCTTTAATATTATTGCTGTCTCTTATATTATAATCTGACAAATAAAGTGTCTCTGATCTTCCTGAAAATGCCTTCTATCAGATGATTCTCAATTAGGCTAATTATTTAGGAGATAATGATGTAAAGTTTCATCATTAATTTCCTATTAAATACAGATATGTACATATCTTAACTTTGACCTTAAGGCCACCTGTGGTTGAAACATATCAGTCGTGTCCACAAGAAATAAAAGCTTTTCTTTTTACTTTTACCTTCTCTACTTTTCTGTCTCTTGGACCATAGTTAAATGCAAACTGCTTGCGCACAGTTAGCTTGAGTATTTACATTACAGCAGGAAGAGTAGTTTTGAAGTATGATTAACTGTGCATATATTATTAAGCATATTAGCACAACTACAATAGACTGTCTGCTCTCTGTCAGCTCAGCTCAAGTATTAGCTGCTAGCTAGTGCTATTTGAAAGCCATAACATTACAACTGCTGTAGCTTCAGCCATCATGCTTCTATGAACAGAGTCATATGGAAGCGTGGCTCTGGCAGGACAACAGAGGGTCAGCAGACCTGGGACCAGCTTACCTGTGTCTTAGTGGATCAACTGCATAAATTAATTAAAAAAACAAAAGTACCTATTTCAATGTGTCCAAATACAATAGTAATGTAACAGTTAAAATATGTTTTTCTCTAAAAACGTGTTCGCTGCATTAATGCTGCATCATAATTACTCTGACAAGTACTATCTCTCCAAGTTACTTGAGTACATGTACTGTACTGTTATGGAATCTCTTTTAACCTGGTATCCTCAGAAATGCAGTTTGCATTGTCTAACACTAACATCTGATGTCAGCTTCTTGATTTTTTTTGCCATTATCTCAAATGTGATTTACTGTTTGTAGTATATTCAGTACTACAGAGTACATTCAACATTTGAAATATTTTGGGTATTAAACCAGTGTTTGTTTTTATTTTCTCTAACATGGGACCAGCATCCCCTCCATTTGCAACAGCGATGATGGATCCTTGAGGACCCATCAGCCGCCGCTAGTGAGCATCAACCATCTGACCAGCCAAGCCAGAATGTGGAGTTCATTCGCAAGCTTCAGACTTTCGCCTAACCAAGTCAATCCTTGAAGGGGACATTTCTTATATTGTGACTTTATGTTGGAAGATGAACAGAACAGAGACTGTTGTGATTACAGCAGACAGATACTAAAGATCAACCTTTGGTTCATCTCCTCCTACAGGCAAAGGCACTGTTAGAGCTACTGTATGAGTTGTGTGTGTCAACTTTTTTTTGAAAAATCACACCTAAAACTTTTCAGTTTCATGAATGGCACAAGAAACATTAAATGTCTTAAAATGTTTAAATATGTTCTTAAGTAAATCATTTTTAAAAATAATTGGTGGCATTATGATTTTTTTTCATTTTATTCATTCATTTCTGTAGAGTAACACATGTTACTGTGTAATTTTGAGCAACACATCAATGTGTTAATACACATAACTGTGTTAGTATTTACACATTTTTACACATTTCTGTTCATCTATCTGACACATTACTGTGTTAAATTCCTTGACACACTAAATGTGTCACTATTAACATAACGTGTTGTCCCAAATTCAACTCATTGATGTGTTGAAACATCTAGCTAGGTTGTGATATTGACACATTCTTGGTAAGAGTATAGTATTAGTGTTGACATGTTAGCTAGCTAACTGGATTTCTGTGTAGCTGTTATAATTTAAAATTTAAACTTGGGACACAGTGAGCTGACTACAAGCTGTATTTAAAGAGCCTGTGCCGAACAGCCTCATCCTGCATTAGAAATGTATACAGTTAAAACAACTAAAGAGCTAATAGAACAATGGCCAAGAGTCATGGAGAAGAAAACACTCAATATGTCCAAAAAAAAAAAGCTTATTAAAGGTCCAGTCTGTAAAACTTAAGGGGATTTGTTGACAGAATGTGGTAGAAATGAGAATGAGGCTGTTATATCCATGGAGGCCGCCATGTTGCACCGCCATTTCTATAGTTTCTATAGTAACCCAGAATGGATAAACCAAACACTGGCTCTAGATATGACCTTTTACCATTTTAAATGAGCCACCTCAGATTGTCCTTTGTGACTATGTATATATAATTGTTAAAAAATAAGAAAATCACAACACAGAACACAGATAACTGTTTAAAAAGTTCCTAAAAATGAGGGAAACTCATCTCTGATGCAATATGCACAGAAATTATTACATGGATTTTTTTAAATACTCGATTCTGATTGGTCAATTACAGCTTATAAGGTCTGTTGTTTCTGTATAGCAGACCGTTGCTGTGGACACAGTTCTGATCATAGACTCTGGAAGAGCAATAAAATCATTGTTAAATCACTAAAAATCATTTTAAAATTAATATTTTGTGCAAAATTATTGCTTTTTGTTGTTGGATACCCATGTAACAAACAGGATACTATACAGTGAGCAGGTCACTATTGTGGAATGAAGCCATAAATTCATCAGTAGCCTGATATTGGACTGAATTCACCATATTTAATAATGATATATAATAATGATGGATAAGCTTGTGAAAAAGGCTGGCTCTGTGATCGGAGTAAGGATGGACTCTCTGGAGGAAGTTGTGGAGAGAGACACAATGAGGACGGTGGAGGCCATCCTAAACAACATGGATCATCCACTGCATAACACCTTGATGGACCAAAGAAATAATGGTGGTGGAAGGCTCCTCTCTCTTCGTTGTAGGACAGAGAGATACAGAAGATCTTTCATACCAACTGCCATCAGACTCTATAATTCTTATACTAATAGATGAGACTACTACAGACAAATGAATTTCCCCTTGGGGATTAATAAAGTATTTCTATTCTATTCTATTCTATTCTATTCTATATTTACTGTGCGGCCGTTCTCTTCTGACCTGTGTTCCAGGTTACAAGTCGCATAAACATAGGGAATCTGACAAATTATTATCATTTCAACATTTCCCAGTTGATCTGCAACTTAAAACACACTTGATAGTGAAAATCTGAAGAGAGCCCACACTATATTTCAAGGCAAAACAACATATTTGATAACCCATTAGACACCATAGGTAATGTTAGCACACAGCCACTTCCTAGCTAAAAAGAAATATGTGCAAATAAGAATATTGTGCAGATCAAGAAAAAAAACGTATGAATAAGATAGGAATAGTACAGTACAGTACAAGTTAAGAATAATGAGTTAAAGAAATTACGTGAGTAATTAATAAAAAGTTATCAACCAAATCTTGACTTTCTTTCAGCAGTGAACTGAGAGCTGGGACTTCACTTTGGCCCGAACTTAGTCAGACACAACAAAAATGCAGCAAAATGGAAGATTTTGCTGGAATAAGCAACAGACACCAGGTAGCTTGTTGACTGTGATTAACAGCTTCAAATGGCTCTTAATACGCACAGTATTTATTTTCAGACAGTGTTTAACATTATAAATTATTAAATTCTGCTCAATTTTAACTGCTTTCTGACTGTTTTCTTAGTGTTAGACTAGTTGACTAGTCTAAATTAAATTTTGCGTTTAATCGACAGGGAAATTAGTCGCCAGGAACATCCCTAGTTGGAAGTAGCTTTAAAAAAGAAGATTCATGAGTCTGAAAATTGTTTTCTAAGAGACTCGGGCACGAGCACAATTTCAGTCTCCAAAATAACACAGTCCTTTGCTGATCCTCCGCTAAGCAACAAAGAAGGCAGCGCTATCAAGTTAGCCACTACGACACTACATGAATGCAGGATGAGTAAGACAAGACATTCAGTTTAAAGCAGAATATTTTATTTCCAGCAGATTTAGGCTGTCAAGAAAATTGGGTATTTTCAGATTTATTTATTTTTTCATCAGAAGGTCTTAAAGAAACAGACACATCTTCTGTCTTCCCATGCCCGCATTCAGTGTTAGCTGTTGTGGACTAGGGCTCTGCATTTATTACTCAATTATCACTGACTACAGACTAAATGCTACATTCTTACTTTTTGATTTCCAAGGTACCTTTTCAACGGGGCACAGACCAAAATGGCTCTGGACGCAATTGACCTTAGCAACCGTAATGAGAGCTGTCAAGCTTTCCATTTCTCTACATGTTGAAACGGTGTGCTAGAGGCTCTGAGAAGAGTGATACTCTGCGTTTCATGAGTCTGGATGGTGTTTTTTTTTTTGTAGTCTCTCAAAAATGTGAAACACAAGAGCACACGTGAATAGATTAAACTCTGTCTTCATCTGCTCAAACATAAGCTACAAATTTTAGCATGTAACATGTTAGGGCTGGCTCAGGTTTGCCCTGACCAGCCTCTAGTTATGCTGCTATAGGTTTAGGCTGCTGGGGGACTCCAAGACACACTGAGCTCCTCTCTTTCTTCATCTCTCTCCCCAGATGTTTATGTTTGATTTGATTTGATTTGATGTCTGGCTAACTAACACTGGCTTACTAGCTGCAGTAACATTACCTCCAGACAAACTTGTTAGATACCACTGCATCTGCATTTGTTCTGTGGGGGTTTGAGGAGGGTTAGCTTAGCTCTTATCGCGACTGTCTTCTGCGATAGTGGTCTGACTGGGTGACCCATCTCAAGGTCTGCTGCACTAATCGAGTCCCTGCACTTCCTTTTCCCACGTTAATGAGCGTATTTCTGTCATCTATCATGTAGATAGACCTGCCACATTTCACCATCTGACCAGTGTTTGCTGACATGTAAACTAGCTTTAGCCTCAGTCTTTTAGCATTAATGTTGTAGCGTAACATTATGTACGCAGCTGTTGGGTAACTTTGGGTACATTTACACTTTCACAGGGTTCTTTAAAACATGTCAGATGGAAACGTTAAAATGTCAGCTGGAGACGGACATCTTGGACGACTCAAGGAGTTAGCATTAGCTGACATCAGCTAGCTACACTTAGGAAATCTGCTTGAGCCATTATTTTAGCCGACAAAATCCACCATCGTCAGCTAGAAATCAGAAGCTGTTTTTGTTTATGTCTCACAAGATTTTAAGACTTTGTGTTTCAACAATTACTCCCAATTTTGATGTTAAATCTGTCACCGTTATCTCTGTAAACTGCATAAATGCAGTGTGAAAATGGAAAGCTTGGCAGGCTTAGCAACAGTAACTAAGGGGGGCGGAGCTCTCGCCAGGAAGCTCACACTCCTCGGTACGCTCTTCATATCAAGCAAATCAAGCGTAGATAAACAGTTGTGATTGGCAATCCAGGATGGGTGGAAATCTGTCTGAACGGGAGAATTCGCAGATGAATTCACCAGAGCAAATGAAACATGTATTTGAGATGCACACACAAATATTTAGGGCCCGAGCACCGTCTGGTGCAAGGACCCTATAGATACAGTCGGCAACAACGTCACATCCGGGGGGCGGGGAAACCCGTGGGGGAAAACAATCCTTCCCCCCCGTCCGCTATAATGTAAAAACGCGGATTTTAAACGTGTTTTGCCAACGCTAACAAGTCGTCATGGAGTACTTTACCTTCACCTGCCTGCTGACAAGGATCAATATATTTAAAAATTAAATACACTGGGGTTGGATTGTTGTTCATATGTTTTAAAAGACTGGGCGAATGATCCGTCTCAGTGGCCTGAAGTGTCATTTCCAGACATCTTCTGCTACTTAATCGAGTCACCTCGTAAGGGATTATATCACTTCATCAGATACGATGAATTAAACTTAACATAATTTCAGTACCTGACATTAAATAGATGAATTAATGTTCTCTTTGTGGTGTGCTCTTGGTCCTAAAGGAGGGTATATGGGGAGGTATACAGGATTAGCCATCATCGCTGTTCTGTGACGTTATGTCAGTAAATGTTTACTTGTTCATAATTGAAAACCTGTTAAATAAAGTCTTTAAAATACACGAATTAATGAATTCCAGCACTTTATTATCATCACTGATTAATCATCAAATAAATTAAATCATTCATTCATGTGATGTTATATGCAGGGATTTTCACACAGAGCAGCCTCAAACATTACAGGCCTCTGGAGGCTCATAATTTCTTCACAAGTGGCTTTGTCGGAGTTGTGCTCCATCACAAACTCATCATCAGACACCTTTTTGTTCCGATCTGATGTGAAGCCATCCTGGCGATTGACAGACAAGCCGCATCGGGCATGAGTTAAGGTATGTTTAGGGTCCCATAATCTGCCAATCTCGTCCTCTCTTCTGATAGCTTGAAGCCATTTTGTACTCCTTTGTGTTTCCGTTTAATTATTTGGTAAAATTTAAAACTTTGATTGGTGATTTTTTTGTTTATTTGCGGTGCAAAGGGGCACATAGCAACTTTTCGCCATTATGGCTAATGGCAGAGAACGGTTTGTTTTCCCCCACGGCGCTAACCGGATGTGACGTTTCCGCTGTTGCCGACTGTATCTATTGACACTGAAGGAATTATTAGGGCCCGAGCACCGAAACTGTGCAAGAACCCTATTGAAATCGAATAAATTATTAGGGGCCAAGCACCGTCTGGTGTGAGGTGTGAAATTGCTCCGTTTATTATTATTATTCTGGCAAAAAGTAATCACTTATTTGGGGGCTTTAACATATTCAAAAACTCACCAAATTTGGCAATCGCATCAGTCGTGGTGAAAATTTACGTGTATAAGGGTTGTTGGCGGTGGGCGGTGCAAAATGGCTAGGCCACGCCCCTTAAACAGAAGCCCTGAAAGCTAAAGCTATGGTTATAATGGTCCTGGTCCGAACATGTGCTATGAGTTTCGTCAATGGGCCTGGCCAATGGCTTGGCCACGCCCTTTAAACATCAGCCCCTGGGGCACATTTAATTTCTTCTGTGACAGACGCGTTTCACTACTACCAACTGTTGGAGGTAAATCCGTCTGTATGCTGCATCTCTGACAGTATTTAACCCAGAAGTAATGAATTTTTGTTTAAGTTTTAGTTGACAAAATTAATACTACTTCTTCCTGTATTCCTGTACTCAAAAGACCAAGATTCCTTGTGAACAGAACATGCGCAGAACACAAATTAATGTTCCTTTCGATGGGGATATCCCAATAGGTGTATGACCAAATATTCGGGTTAGAAAAGGAGTAACCCAGGGGTCATATTTGGGTTTTTAAAAACCGGAATATGAGCATTAGGTTATTGGTGTTTACATGGCCGTGCGCAACCAGGTTATTGCTAATATTCTGGTTCTGAAAGGGTTATTTGACTGCATGTAAACGTAGTCAATATCTACTCACCCCTGTGCTGATGAGAGGATGGGTGAAGATCTCCAGTTCACAAAACACTCAGTAGCCTCTCAGACTCGAGCCAGATGCACAAGAGATCTCGTGATATTTTCACATGTGCATCCATTAAGAGATATACGAAGTATTGCGATACATCGACGCCATATTTACATGCTACCTGCTACAGTTGACATTTCGACTAAAAACATGGTGTAAATGGCGTCTTTTGCGGTTAAATTTTAATGTCGCGGCTCACGGACACTTGGATTACACCACACGAGTAGGATGGAGACATTTTGTGTTTGTTTTGTGTTCTTTTTTTTTACGTTTTAAATTGGGTCACCATTCACTCTAATTGTACTGGATTTAGCTGCAACACTGTTTTTCACTGAGACTCCGGGAGTGTTTTGTGAACTCACATCAGCACAGGGGTGAGGAGATATTGAGTGAATCTTCCTTTTTTGGTGGAGTATTGCTTCAAATATGTTCATTTGGGTTTGAATCAGTGAGTTAAAACCTGCCAGTCAAATGATTTCTCTCTATAAAGGTTTGACTTCTTGAACTACAAAGAACAATATTGCATTAGTGTTATAAATGTGTTGTTTCATTGTTGTTTATTTGATGTCTACCTGCAAGCCAGCATTTGATTATGATCGGTGTGAGTTTTCCTTCCATCCCATCACTTCTCTATCACACTTGTCATGAAATATAATAAATCAAATGAAGTTGATCTATCCAGGTTTATTTTTGGAACCTTGTTTTTGGCTCAGCTGACTCCTTTCTGTCACAAATGATGAGCAAACAGAGAAATTACTATTAAACCTGAACAAAACAATTTTCATTGCATTCAGTGTTACATTATTAATATTGTGATGACTTGTAAAGGCTGCATCTTAGTGATAAAAGTAATGAAAAGAAGTGCTGATGATTATAGCAGCGTATCTGTTTCAGCAGAAACTACATAACAACACAGTGTTTTCATCTCCACAGCCACAGAACTGTGTAGAGGTGTCTCTGTATATGTACTGTAGGCTACTGTGCTCTATGTGTTTCTATGAACAGCTTGTTACTTTTGCCATCTGCGCTTCTCAGCATATTGAGCAGCATAAGACTGCCTGCTGGTCTGCTGACCATCCTCTTCCTCTGATTCATACATCTCCTCCTCATCTTCATCCTCTTCTTCGTCTTCATCCTCTTCATCCCCCTCTTCCTCCTCTTCCTCCTCCATGCCTGCCTGGCGTTGTAAGCTGCTGTGAGACTGTAAATGAAATAAGGTGTGAGTGAGTGATAACCTTTAGCATTCTGTCACCATGGTAACAAAGACATCAGGGCTCACCCTCCTGCCCGTGGCTGGGTGCTGGCTGTGTGCTCTGTGGCTGTGGCCCGTGGTAGAGGCCAGTGTTGACCTGAGGCTGTGGCGTATGGGGGAGGTCAGAGGAGAAGTGGGGTAGCGGCTCATGAGGGAAGAAGAGTAGCTGCTCAGTGGGGTGTCCAGATGCCCAGCCAGAGAGTCGGACATCTTGATCCGTCCACTGAACAGCTGTGGAGTCAGGAAGACAGAGTCAGGTTTACTCCAAAAATAAGACAATCATTCATTTATCAGCTTATCATGAAGCTTGAAACTGCAATTATACTATGTGTGGTAAATACAGAGATGGAAACTAACTAGTACAAATACTTGTACTTGTCACTATACCGAGTATTTCTTTTTATTTGTCCTCCTCACATTTTATTACATATATCTGTACTTTCTACTCCTTACATTCTCAAAAGAGACTTGTTACTCTAGTCTTAACACAAGATAAAAACATAAATGATGTAAAAATACGAAAACGACATGAAAGATGTAAGAAGAAGAAAATGATGAAACAAGACATAGCAAAACGAAAATGGCACAAAAGACCAAACAAGATGATAACGATGTAAAAGGTGTACCAGGACTAATATGACATAGGACATAAGATGAAAACGACGTAACAATACATAACACGACGAAAATGATGTAAAAGATTTAAGAGGATGTTACTACCCTGGCTTTTTCTCACCACAGATGTTTTCACAAACATATTTTAGTGACTGTAGCTTTAAATTGAGTCAGGCCAGCATTATTTCATGCTGAACAGACGAGCCAAAACCAAGCACCACCCAACTCGCAATGTCACCCACCAGCTCTACGTTCTCATTACTACTGCACATGCTCTGGTTGCAGAATTGAGGAAACTATAGTGTTGCAAAGTATCAGGAGCTGCTGGTTCTAGGAATGTTTTTTTTTCTTCCTTATTCACGTTAATTTCTGAACTATCATGTATTTTTCCATCAATTTGGCACGGCAGCAAACAGTTGCCTGGTAACACTTCAGTTCCCAGGTCCCATAATTTCAGTGTAAATAGGTGGTAATTACCAAATGATATATTTGAAATTTATAATATAGAAATTTAATTTGCAAGTGTCATTTTCATGCCAAATTATCACATACTTACCATGAAATGTCAGGGTAATTTGCAGGTAAATTTCAAATATGTCCCTTTGTAAATACCACCAACCACATGTTGTTAATTAACCATGACATTTCTGGGTAATTTCTAAGAAATTTAAAGTATATTAAATATATTACTCCCATGAAATTATGGGACCTGGAAACTGAAGTGTTTCCCAGTTACTGTTTTACACATCCAGCACAGCAACATTTTCATTCATTTGGGGTGTTGTTTCTTCACTGATGAATGTTACGTCCAGTGTTAACTCTCTTTTAGCTCTGTTTTGGTCTCTACCATATCCTGAAAAAAATATCTGGCACTTCCTAAATGCTCCTCTATTTTTGTGTGTCTGTTGTTTGGTGCAGAGCAGGAAAAGCGTACACTGGGTTTATGTTTTCAGTTACGTCTCTATCAGGAATGTTTCAGGCGTTAGCAGCTGTTTCATTAGCACAGCTACCTCCAGATCCTTCTGAGTGTCCATTGCCTCCAGGTTGTGGAATGTGTGTGTGTAGACCTCCAGTGCTTTAGCGTGGAACAGCATCTCCACTGTGATGAAGTCTGTGAAGATCCTCTGTCAGAAAACAAAGAATTCTTGTTGTCAGTGCAATATGGAGAATGTATGTGTACAGTGTGTGTGTGTGTGTGTGTCTGTGTGTGTCAGACTTTGATGTCCTCCAGCTTCTGTCTCTGGAAGTCTGTGATGGTCTCCTCCAGCTGTCTGACACTGCGCTGGGCATTGTTAGAAGCCTTCTGAGCACTTACTTCTGCCTGTCAATTAAAACACATGCAGTCCACAGAGCTTTACCTCACAGTGTGTATGACCTGCTTACACAGTCAGTCATATGATGATATTCATGAAAGCATTATAAACCATTTACATTACCTGAGACTGAAAGGTCTTGTCAAGAAAATATCTCAAGTGTAAATGTGCATAAACTGCAAACATTCTTAATATCTGATGCCTTAAATGTGAAAATAATTCAACACATCCGTCCTATACAAAAGCAGACATACTAAAACCATTTTTGTAAATTGCATATATACATAGACTATATATGTATAAGGATACAATGCTTTGTCGATCTGCTGGGTTCCTCAGTCGGATTTTCTCAAGTTTCTGCAGCTCCTTCAGCTCTTTGTTCAGATCAGTGTTGAACTTCTTCAGATCTGCCTGGGTGGTACAACGAAGATACGCTGTCAGCTCGAACAACATGTGTAACACTGATCTCAAATAAGAAATAACAGCAATGGTTGCAGAAATGGACTGAATTATCTGTCAAGCTGCTAAGAATTACACCTGTCATCATGATGATGAGGAGCTCAGATGACAAACAGACATTCTGAAAAATGCTAACTGTCAGAGAAAATCATGTCAACCACTTCCAAGAGACAAGAGAGAGTGTGTGACTGATGGACAAGCTACACAAATGTGTGATTAACATTCTGCTGAAGTGTTCTTGTTTTAATTCATCATCTATGGTTTTGCCAAGAAACTTAAGGGCCAGTTTTAAGGGCTTTTCACACTGCATATCCCTAGCCCTGGGCGAAGAGTTGAGCCTGGAATAACTTAGCACCTTTCACACTTACACAACGTTAACCTAAGCCCAGGACTATATGATTCACACTGCATTAAACCATGTCAAGTCAATTTTCAGGTGTTATCCCTGCAAACTCAGGGCTATCCTTGCTGCATGTCAGGACTAACAAGCTCAGGGCTACAACAAATTTGACCTTTGCCGGGGTTGTGCCAGTGTAGGTCTGTGACCCTGGGATAACTTAGTCCCTTTTCACACACACATTGTTAACCCAGGGTTAAGCTAAGCCTAGGGCTACACAGTGAAACTGTACTTCTAGTGCTGGGTTAAATGTCTGTTGGAACAGCAACTGTTTACATTCTACAATCATGCACATCTACTCTTTCATAGGTTTTAGCCCTGTTTCACAGCCCAAGTTTGATTGATTTTCATGGCATTTCACTGCAAACTTGGGGCTAACCCTACTCTAGAGCAGGGCCAGCAAGCCCTGGGCTAAACATGGGGTTCCAAACTGGGACTGGGATTCACACTACATATTCTTGGCCTAAGACTCACCTTAGCCCTGGGCTAGGATTTCACCCTGGGATAACTTAAGCCCCTTTTCACACACTCATTAGTTAAATTAACATTAGCCCAGGGATATACAATTCACACTGCACTTCTACTAGGCCTGGGGTATAATTCATTGGAACAGCGACTAATGTTTATGTTCAAAAATGACATGACTACTTTACCCCATTTCACACTGGTACCTTTTAACCCCCTGTTATTAAATTTTCTTTATATTTCCTCATAAACTTGCAAACCTGGGGCTAACCCTGCCCCAGAGCAGCACCGACAAGCCCTAGACTAAAGTAGGAGTTAGCCTACTTTGGAATGTGCCAGCGTGAACGCTTTCAGGCTTTTCACACTGCACTTATCCCAGGACAAAAGTATTCATAGATCCTTCTTGGCCCCAGGGTAAGTGAGCCATTAGCATTACACAAAGGGGCTTTTCACACTGCACTTACCCTTGGGCTAAGAGACCTGTTAGACCCAAGCTAAAGGAGCTGTTAGCCCCAGATTAAGAAAGCTTTCACACTGGCACAATCCTGGCACATTCCAAAGTGGGCTAACCCTGATTTTAGGGCTAGCTGGCCCTGCTCTGGACCAGGGATAGTTTGTAGTGTTATAGTTTGTAGGGTTATCCTTGAAAACCAACTGAACCCAGGCCTAAAATCTGCCACTGTGAAACAGGGCTTAAAGATCACATTGCTGTACAAATGGACATTTAACCTAGGGCTAGTAGAGGTGCAATTTGAATCTTAGCTTAACCTTGTCCTAACAATGTGTTTGTGAATGGGGGCTAAGTTATCACAGGTTTAGCTCTTAGCCCAGGGTTAAGGATAGCAGTGGGCTAAGAATATGCAGTGTGAAAAGCTCTATAATGTGCTTGTATCTTCAAAAATGTGTTCCCAATAAGAGGTGTTGGAAAAGAAAAACAAAATATTCAGACCAATATGGTAATCAGCTGATATTCGCTTCTGGCACATATCAATATCAGAAACACACATTTGTATCCAAACTCACCCTTTTATTTTTGACTATGTCTCCATAGGATTTTAGAGGAGCAACAACTCTTGTCTCCAGTCTCTCTACCTGCAATAGTAAAGCATTCATCACAACAACAAATCAAATCAAATCAAATCAAATCAAATTTTATTTATATAGCGCCAATTCACAACAAAGTTGTCTCAAGACACTTTACATATAGAGTAGGTCTAGACCACACTCTATAATCATATTTAACTATTTAACCATGTGTTAAAAAGACAGATATTGAAGAAAACAGAAGATGCTTATGCATGATAACTAGAGTCTGCCTGACCTGAGCCTGCCTGTAGTCCTGCACCATGGCCAGGTCCTCAGCCAGGTTCTTCAGGCCAATCTGGAGCTCAGGGTCCTCTGTGTTGGCAAAGTCAAAGAGCTGAACCACCAGCAGGTCTGCCTTGTCTCTCAGCTTGGCTGTCTTCCTGGTGTAGGATGCCAGCATGGAGCAGATCTCACCCAGGTACTTCTCAGCATGTCTCACCGTCTGCTCCATGCTCTTCACCTGCACATCCCTGCTGGGACAAATCAGAAGGTTATGTTTTATTGCAACATGTTTGGAAGAAGCTGGCCTGTTAAAATTCCACATAAAGCTCCCCTGGAGCTGTTAAAACTGCCTCCATGTTTATTGTGTCTCTGGATGAATATAAAAGCAGATTCAGACCTGGACAAGAGGCTGTTCATGTTTGTCCTGTCGTCGTCCTCCCACAGCTCCTCTGCTCTGTTGTTTGTCCCGGCTGCTTCTCACCTGCACCAGGTAACAGAAGACTGTTGCCATAGAAACACCAACAACAGATGGTGAGTAATAGCTGTAGTGGGGGTGTAAGTGATGCTCTTTGCCACATGATGGCAGCAGAGTATTGTTATGGTCATCATGTCAGAGTCAGTCAGTGCTGCTATTGTGCATGTTGGTTCACTGGAAAGGTTCTGTTACACTAAATGGAACGGGACTTTAATTAGTATCATGTGTACCCCTAAAATGTCATATCAGCATGGCCACTGCAGGATGGTCACCCATCAATGATTGCAGATTAATTTATTGTTCCACCCACTGCACAACACTGGTCATTGCTTTGCACAGTTTTTATACATTTCAGAACTGTCTGGTAGCATGACTTTTAATACATCTCATATTTCATTACTGTGGATTCTGTTCGCACTGTTCTTTATACATTTCACTTGTGGTCATTTTACACAAGTAACTATACATGTGGACTCTGCACTGCTCATTATATTTTTATGTTGTTTTTGCACATTGCATTACTCATTTCACACCCTTTAATGTATTGATGTATACTGCCTGTTGTACCGTCTGCACTGTTTTAAATTTTTTTCCTTCTTACATTCTGTATACATTTTGTCTATACTTGCTATGCTTATTGATGTCTTTCTTCTCACACCAGTACTAGTATTGCTATTATCTTGATTATGTATTCATTATACTGTACTATATGATTGTATTACCTTTTTTTTTCCCTTATTTACACTCATTTCCTATCCTCATATGTCTGCAGACTGAAATTTCCCTGCAGGGATAAATATAGAGTTACCTACATACCTGGCTGCTGTGGGAAACCTCTTTTAATTGAGTAAAAATACCAATCTAGAAAAAAATTCTCCATCACAAGTAAAAGTCATGCATTAAAAATACAACTGAGAAATATAGAGTGAAACAAATTTATATGAATATGATTTATGTAGGGAAAATACACAAACAAGAGTAGACATGCAACAATTTATTGATTATGAATGGTCTGTCACCAACCATTTTGGCAGTTAAATAACTATTTTGAATCATTTTTTCAGAAAGAAAATCAAAATTCTTAGATTTCAGCTTTTTAAATGTGAATGTTTGGTTTCTTTATTTCCTCTATGATGAGGATTTTTGGGTTGCAGATAAAACAAAATATTTGACATCATCTCCAGGTTTGGGAAACATTTATCAACATTTTTTCACCAATCTCTGACATATTATGCACCAAACAACTAATTAATCAAGAAAATGATCAACAAATTAATTACTGATGAAAGTAACGTTAGTTGCAGCCCTAAACAAGAGTTTGCTGATGCTGTCATTCTGACCTTTATTTTACTAAGATTCAGCTTCAACTTTTTTATTAGCCGTTTCCACAATTATTGTTAATGATTGATAATACTTGTGGGGTGGGGTGTGGAGTTTTTTCATCTTGTGAGGGGGGCCATAGTAGAAAAAAATGTGGGAACCAGTGCATTATGATATTGATATTAACACAGCGAGGCAGGAGACTGAAGTTGAAACAAAGTGGATTGTTTACTGGGAGGCTGGATTTGAGCCTGGAATGAGTTGGGCAGCAGGGAGCTGGGCTGATGGTTGGTTGAGATGAGCAAGAGAGTTGAGCTGAGCTGAGAGTGGAAAGCAGAGTCCAGCTGGTCCAGAGTGTTAACTGAGGAGCGGGGGAGCTGAGCAGAAGAAGTACTGGAGAAAGGGGTTGGAGGAGAAGCTGAAAGAACTGCAGGAAGAGGAGAAACACAGTTAGTCTGAAGAACAGTGACAATAAACAATTTTACTAGAGAAAGCTGGAACACAGAATGAATGAATAGGCACCACAGTCCTGCAGGGTGCATGTGGCTGATTCAGGTCTTTGTAGAGGTCTTGATTATTGGATGAGATGCAGCTGGTGAAGCGGTGCTCTGCCTCTGGCACACCTGTCTCTACTCAAGTGTAACAGATTAATGCAAATTTATTTTGTTAATTCCACCAAATCATTTTCATTAATTCGTTTATTTTGTGTGTGTGTGTGTAATTATACATCTCCTACCTGTGGTTAGTGTGCGTGTGTGTTCAGCGTAGCTGCGCTGAGGAAGGGAGACATCTCTTTGGTTGAACTTCTTTACATTCAAACCACCAACTTCAATATTCCTTTAGGTCAGGTTTCATACAGACCAGCTCACATCATACACAAATATCTCCTGCTTTTCTGACAATTATCAGCAACAGTAACAGTGTGCATTCATCTAAAACTGTAGTCTGACATACTTCTCATTAACAATAGTTTCCCTCAGAGCGTGCATGTTATCCATGTAGCAATATCCCCACCTGCTGGTGCTTTGCTGGTACTACGAACTAGAAAATCTAAGACTGAACTCCACATTTTCCTGTTAATTTCAGAAGACCTATGACTTATTGGTTCACATATAATTACATTAATTTCATTGCGCATAATTAGATTTTTGCATATGTCAGGACCATGGATGCAATGTATGATTTTACTTTTTAGAATGGACTCAGTGAAATTTTGTCTATTCTGATCCCCAATTCAGATAGTGAAGGCTGAGTCAGTTGTGAAAAGACACTTTCTCAGTTATCATGGATAATATGGCTTGGATATCTCTGAATAATAAACGGTTCTTTAACAGCTAAAAAATAAGCAATAAGCAAGCATTTGTGTATTTTAGTCTTTGCCACAAAGATTACATACAATTAAGAGTAAGAAATGGAAAAAATGGAAATCATTCAGTGTAACATAGAATGTAATCCATAATTTGCAAATTTGTGAAAAATCTGTTAATCTAAATTGAGTTCTGGTTTAAAGTCAGAAGTTCTGAGAAGGGCTGCACAATTAATTGAAATTTTATGGAAAATCACAATATGGCTTGGTGCAATATTTGTTAAAGGCAAAATGTGTCAAAAACCTTTAAATGAATGAATGTGGTGAGGCAGAGACGTCCTGTCCTACAGACTCAGGAAAACATCTTCATTTGGTACAGATTCCTGAAAAAAGTCACACGTTTTTCAATCAAAAAAAAAAAAAAAAAAAAAAAAAGAAGAATGATGTAAAAATGATCATTACCTCTAATATCACAATTGCAATATTAGTCAGAATAATGGTTTTTTTTTTCCAAAATTGATCAGCCCTAAAGTCAGAATTCTGAGTCAAACTTAACTAACTTACTTCTGAGGATTAAGTCTGATTGAATAACATAAATCCATAATTTGCAAATCTGTGAAAAATAACTGGCAGTGCTTATAACTCAATCTAAATCTTCTAGTAGAGAAAATTAAAAAAGAAAATACACTTCACTTGGGTTAAATGATGACCATGTTTTGCAGAAAAATGTGCGTTCTAATGCTGAACATAGAGCAAACAATGGAGCAATCAATACAATGAATACATCACTCCTTTTATTATTACCAGAAAAACTTGAATCAACCTTTTTCACAGCAGCCATTTTGACATGAAACACTACACAAGTGATGCTAATTAAGGTTCTGTTCAATTTAGGTCAAACAGTCAGTGGCTCACTGGAAACCAATCAACCATGAAAACGGCTGCTCTGAAAATGGTTTTTAGAAATAATCATTATGAAGCTGAGGGAAAATATGTTTCCAAGTAGAGAACTGATATGTCTGATTTTCTTCCATGGAAAGTGAAGGCAGCAGAAGCCATGCCCTCTTGAGTGTCAACACCAGCTTGGCATTCAGGGTGAAGACCTCAGCAAGTGAGTCCAAACACTTCATTCACGTGAGTTGAACTTGTTAAAGGTATAAGACAGGAGAAGGTCTCTTAGTTTAATTTTATGACAAAAGAACAGGAGACAAAGTTATTCTAAAGTTAACATGTGTGCTCAGGAGACAACCTCCTCTAAACTTCAGCAACAGCAGTAACACAACCTCGATGTGTTTCCCTCCAGGTCACTGCAACTGTGAATAGTAAAAGCATATAGTAGAAAAAGAGCCATTAGAAAATTAAGGATAAGAAAAACTAGAGCTGAATATCTGTTTTTCCATGAGGAGGTAAAAGATATAGCTTTGAGATATAAAACGGAATGTTTTTTTGTCATGAAATAGAGCAAGTAAACATAATTTGAAGAGTTTTTCTAAAAATTGTTTTTTAAGATAAACTTTAAGGTGCATAATCTTAAAATAACCTTGTACCATAATGGTGAGGGATTAAAAAAAGAGAGTTATTGTAAAATGTATTACAGTAGTAATGGAAAATATTCCATCGCTTCACCAGTTTAAAATTTTTGAAATTGAAACAATCTATCGAACCAAACTATCAGAACCTCCTCAAAACAGGACAGTGAGTCACACTTCAGTGTTGGATCAGTTGTGTTACATTTAAACACTTGTTTTCACTTTCTTGATGAGTGTCTGTTGCTGACAGACAGAATGAATACAAGCTTTTTACTTTTTACCCCAAAATAAAATTAAGAAAGCAAAGAAGCTGCATTTATTCATTATTATTTATTATTACTCTTTTAAAATAAGCACTAATTCCATCTTAAAGCGGCTGATTTTCTTTGGTTCACTTTCTTTCTGTCTAAGCTGGCAGTTTTCTTTCAGTTTTCTTGACTTTTGGTTTGGCATGAAGCTGCTCAGTGTGACCTGCTGGTTTGTTATCTCGGACAGCGTGTTGAGCTCGGTGTGATCTGTAGCTGACTGATTATCTGCAGAACTGATGACAGTGTGTCAGCCTCTGTGCAGCCTCCCTCTGCTCTCTACAAATATAATGTGAGCCAGTGAGTCAGCTGCACGTTAGAGCTCCACACTCACTTCCACATTTATCCTGGAAGGCTGTTTCTGTTTGCAATATGTGTTAATATTACAGCATTACTCTTGTCTTTGCCAAGTTGTGTTCTATAACCTGCAAGTCTACATTTGTTTAATCTTAGTATTTGTATAGTACAGGCTATATATTGACTCTCAGACATTTATTTGTGGCCTGAGTTAGAAAACAGGGATTAAACTCTGACTTAAGAATGTTAGAATTCTGACTTTAAAATTAGAATCCAGAGAATAAATTCAGTGTTGTTTAAACTCTGAATTCTGAGGATAAGTTTAGAATTCTGAATTATATTCATAATTAAAGTCAGAATTCTGAGTTTAAACTGAAAAATTCTGAGAATTAAGTCAGAATTCTGAGTTTAAACTCATAGTTTAAACTCAGAATTCTGAGAATATCTTTACATTTCAGAGTTAAACTTATAATTAAAGTCAGAATTTAATTTAACAATTCAGGTGGCCCTGATCCTCTTCTGTATCATATTGTTTTGACATATTCATTTATTAATAATAATAAATAATAATGTGGCATAAGTGTGTGGAGAGTATTTTTACTGATTCGTTAGGCTCCTGTGTCTCCTCTCCTGCTGCTGTAGACATCAGAGATGTGGCGTTCATGCTTGGTGCTGGCAGTGTTAACTGGCTGTGTGGACCCAGTCTTGGGGTACAGTAATGGGAAAGTGAGTGTTGCCTGTGAAGACATGGTGCCTCAGCATGGTTATGATCCCAGCCCAGAGCCTCCTCCTTACAGCATCACTGTGGACAGATCCACATTCAGTCCAGGGGACAACATCACAGGTAGGCTGATGGACTGGAGTTCCCACTGTGGTGACACGTCACATGTCCTGTTAGCTGACAGCTGTCTCTTCTCTTATTCTTCACCCACAGTATCTTTACAAGTGGCCTCCTCCACGTCCATGTACTTCAAAGGGTTTCTGATAGAAGCTCGGGATGCTGGGAAGTTGACCTCCTCAGCCGTTGGATTCTTCATCCTCACTGATCCAGTGGAGTCCCAGCTGCTCCTGTGTGGACACACTCAGGTACACAGCAGTCTCACCTCCTGCACTTCATTCTTCTTAAAGGGAAACTTCAATATTTGTCAGCTTAGGTCTGGATAGAATTTTCTCAGAAAACTCTTAGCTTGGCCTAAAAAATTCTAGCAAGGAGTCCTGTTGAGGGGTAATTAAAGAAAAACTCT
>JAJHUR010073922.1:0-11288 GCA_027495735.1 Lutjanus campechanus
TTAGTAAATCCCGCTTTCGCAGGCTTGGAGTTACTTTTCGGTTTGACACCGTTGGTCTTGGTCGGTTGTTGTTGAGCTGTCTGTTTAGCTTGCTCTTTCGGAGAGGAGTTGGACTTCTCCACGGCTGAAGGCAGGTCTGCCTCGGCCGGGGAGGGACTGGGCTTCGGCTTGGACACCGGCGGTGGAGACTTGGTGAAGAAACTGAAGAGGGAGCTTTGCTTCGCCATGTTTTGTCGAGTTTCGAGGCTGCTTTCACGGTACTTCAGAGATAATCCTAAGAGTTGTCTCTTCCTCGGCCTGCCTGCATCACCTAGCACCCAGCTAGACACGGCGCGAGAGCACCTCGTTCGCGGGAAAGGCTGGCACGGGGTGTTATGGGCGGGGACAAGAGTCTCCTCCAATGAGAAGCGAGAACACGGTAAAACGGAAGTCACATGGTGTCAACATGATTTCCCTTTGGCGCCCAGGATTTTTTTTTTTTTTTTCCTGCCCTTTCTCCTCTCAACTTTATTTCTAGAGGGCACACATAACAGATATTGTCACTTTTTGCAGATGATGGAGCGATCTGGAAAAGGGGTAGAAATATAAATTAAAACAGCAAAAGCTGGTCTCTGATATGAGGGTTTAAATTGTCAGTTGAAAAGTCAGCAACTGTTTTTTTGTTGTTGTTGTTTTCAAGGAAAAAGGATAGGAGATGATGTTAATTTAAAGAGATAGCTCACCCCAAAATTAAAAAGCAGTCATTATCTACTCACTCTCATGCTTGCATGATTGAGGATCAGGTTCAAATTTTTAATTGTAACAGGAAAACAGTGTTGCAGAACCTCCCAAACAATGTGGGTGAATGTGAATGGTGACCGATTTTCAAATGTAAAAAACAACTGGGAAAAATGACATAAAATGCCTCCATACTGCTTTTTTTTTTTTTGACACAATCCAAGTCTCCTAAAGTCCCAACATGCTGTTTGCACACCATCACAACACACACACATGAGACACACGAGGCTCCAAGCTAAGGATCTAAAGTGAAGATTCAGATTCAGTTTCAATCTGTTCAGATTCCAGTGCAGCCTTAAATAGTCTAAAATGCATCTTCAAACTGTAAACGAGATATTATCAATAAAAATATTACTATTATATAGGATTGTTGGACTGGTAATAGATGTTCAGTTTTTGTGGATACATGCACCTGTGGGTATAAGGGGAAATGAAACTGTGGATCAACTGTCCAAAAACGGATTAAAACCAACTCATGTAGAGCTGTCAATACCAATCAGTAGAGCATAAATAAAATCATTTATTAGACACAAAATCAAGACACAATGGCAGAAGTTATGGGGCAACAATACAAAAGGTAGACATCTGTACCAGATCCAACAGGAAGTAGGAATGGAAAGGACTTGGGAAAAGAGCAGGAGAGAAAAATGCATCATTAGCAGGATAAGATAAGGTCATACCAGATTGAACTCTTCACTGCAGCTCATCAAACTGGGAACTGTGATGTCTGCCACCAACCAGACAGCTGACCATGTATTTTTTATTTGCCCAACGTATGAAGGAGAGAGACTCGTATTAAAATCTGTACTGGGAGAAAACTGATGAACATGGACTTAAAATCAGTCTTCACAAGAAACACTGGAAATTATGTTATTAAAGACCTCTTCAGCTTTCTCAAAGATACTGGACTGATGTAAAGAATATAAACTAAGGACTCCTCAGTGCAACAGTAGGTGGCAATAATGCTCCATCTGCCTGCAATTTGCCAGAAACCCCAAATAATAAGAAGAAGATGACAGTATATGCAGCAATATACAGTATTAATATGCAGTGGTTCTATGTCAGCCCTTACAAGTATTAAAACTGGGGCAGCCAGAAACCATCAGGATCTATGGTATGAAGTATTGTTAAATAATTCAAGAGTGGTTAGACAGGGGGAAAATGTCACATTCATGTGGGTCCCAGCACGTTTCGGTATCCTTGGCAATGAGAGAGCTGACAAACTGTGAAAAGAAGCAGTCAAAAAATGAATAGTAGTATTAAATTATCAAAATCAGAGGAGAAAGGCACAGTGTGGAGAGGGGTAAATCCACAGTGGCAGCAGTATTGGGATAATGCAATAAACGACAGGCACTTACACTCAATCCAAAACACAGAAAGTATTTTCAGACGTAGAGGAGCAAAAAGCAAAGATCAAGTTATAATAAGCAGACAGAGAAGTGGGCACAGCAACCTTAACAGTGCACTTGCAGGATATTTAGGACAAGAAATGATGACACAACTACGGTAAATAGGACGGGCAGGGGACAGTATTAAAAGTATAATAGAGTGTGTTGACAGTATTCAAGGGAGGAAGTCACTGTTTAGTTTTTTAAGGACAACTGGACTGGAAAAAATATTTTAAAGTGAATAGATATAGGGTGGATATAAAACCTCAAGATGGCAGTAATGCAACATTGGATACAAGCTGCTGTGAAACCTCAAACCAGAGGAATAAGATACCAATAACAGTAATCCTGTGTGTGTGTGTACATAGTGTACAGTATTTTATTATGCCTGTTATATGTAATGTATGTGCTGTTTGTATTTTGTTTTACCCGCCCAGGAACTTGGGATGGAAATTGGCTTGGGCATCATAAATTGGCTCTAACAGATTACTGGCGGTCAGGTGTGAAGGATTTGGGTTGCTGTTGAGCTGAGCAGTTTTGGACACCTCAGGTAAAATGATCTCCAAGGGATTTATAGATTATTTTGTCTGTCACAGTCACAGGATATATCAGGATAGGACCTAAATGTGGATGATACTGAGAGCAGAATGACTTCTGAGCTTTATTATCAGGCGAGCAGACGGTAAACTGGTAAAGAAACAAAAATCCAGAGTACATCGCAGAACAAAGCAGGCAGCAAAGCAAACAGTTAACAGTTCTAGGGATAAAAGAGACAGAGGGCAGGGAAAAAGAAACAAAACAACCAGGACAACCTGACAATGAGCAAAAGTTCTGGACTGGTGTGTATAGTGAGTAGCTGACAGGGGAAGGAGGTGCAGGTGGGAAGGTGGGCGGGGAAACACTGGTTACTGGTGGCAGGAAGAGGAGAAAAAATACTGTGGGTATCTGGTGGATGAACTGAAAATGGCAATTAATATGTTGAGGAAGCGACTATATGGCAGCATAAATGGCAATGGACACAGACTGTGATATTGTCAGTGTTTTCATTAGGCGACTTAATAAATATGCAGACAAATGTGCCTGCCATATTCCTCGAGCCAAACTGCCTTCTGACCTCTTTCTTGCCATAAATCACTGGGGCTGCACAGTTAATTGAAATATTAGCAACATCGCAATGTGGCCAAGTGCAACATCCGTTTTTTTGATAAAGGAAAATATGTGACAAAACAGCATTATCATGAAGTACTGTAGTGCTGCAGAGATGTCATGGCCTACAGATCTTGTTCTCCAGATGTAAGAAAACAGGATTATTTGGTACAGACCAAACAAATGTCACATCATCATGATTTTAATGAAAATTGTGATGCAAAAATGATCATTCCTACAGTCAGAATAATCACAATATGATTTCTTTTTACTGTATCATGCAGCCCTATAGTTATCCCTCATCTGAAACAGGTTAGTATGATGTAGGTGTAAACAAGCATCATACATCGGCTCTATAATCGGTACTAGTCATATCCCACCAGCAGAGTGCAGTAGAATACCGGAAGCTTCATGTGCAATAGCTTCTTTCTGAATATACAATTCCTGAGATTTAACTCTGGGATGGCAGATATTTCAGTTCCTTTGCAGCATTGCTCAGTTTAGTATTTGAAACGAAACTGATTCATATGCTTTCGTCATACTGTTATCTTGGTGTTGATAATTTACAATCAGAATTGCACATAAATGTTGATCTTGTGGCCGTTCTGTTTGACAAGTCTCACTGTTACACGCTTTGATCAATAGGAACAAAAGGAGCAGTCTGCAAACATTAAAGCATGAGTCAGCGTTGCACACAGTGGCCTCGTTTCAGCAGAAATCTTCAGCTGAAATATTACAGTCTACCTGGTAAAATTCCTCCCACTTGTGATGTACAAAAACTTAAAGTACCCAACTGCTTATATGGATGTTAATGTTAAAGTACTGAGTAAATAAATACAGCTATACTCAGTGGAAAAGGACAGCCTTTTTATTCAAAATAACCAAACATCCACCCACTTAAGACTTTTCGGCATATGGTGTGTGGGTGATAGAAAGCATCTAATTAAGACAGCATTATAAAACCTGCAGCAGTTGTTATAGGTAGCTGTTTTAATTCAGCAAAAAACTTGCCATCAATGACCAATGAGGAAACATGAACTAAATCATCATAAGATCTACATGTACGTATGTGAGAAAAAGTCTCAAGAGCTGTATATCTCATATACACATATACATATTTTATATAAAACCACTAGAGATTAAATAAAATATTAACAGAGTATAGGCATGTTTTAGCAGAATGAATGCAGTTAGTTATGTTTGAAGCACATAGATAATTGAATATCTATTACTCTGGAGAAAACATGGAAATTCACCATATCCTTTCTTCATAACTTTCATCAGCTCTCAAGGAAGCAGTGGTCTGCTGAAAAGCGGCCAACCACTCCAAACACCATAGCAACCACCTAGCAACACATCCTATAACAACTACCTGACAAAAGCCAACAAATCACCCAAACACCTTAGCAACCAATTAGCAACAACCTTTCACCTAACTTGTAATTAGAGCCAGACAGATATATCGGTCAGCTGGTGCTGTCAGCAATATATTATGTAACATATATGTTGTCTGGTATTTTTTGCAGAACATAATCCAGATTTTTATTTATTTATTTATTTATTTTTTAGTGTTTCAGTTTTATGGGCAGAATTTTATGTATATTTGATCCTTTACCTTAATTCAAGTTTTTCTTTGTTTTTGTTTTTTGTTTTACCTGTAAAAGCGACACGTATATGGTCACATCTTAAGTTAGCTAATGTTAGCAAGACATGTTAACTAGCCAGCTAATTTACATCAATCGTTAGCTATCCTAGATATCACATCTTATAGCTACTATATGCAAAACACTAGCTAACTTTTACCTCAAAGATTAGCTAGTTGGATAGCTAGCGTTTTGCTAACATTACCATAACATTAACATAACGTTAGATGTCGCCCAGCAACATCTTTTAACCAACCATCTTTTAACATTACATAGCATCATAAAGAACTGATCTGAACATACATGTAAAAGAAATAAAGAGTCAATAAGAGTAAAGCACAGTTAAAGCACAGTTGCATGAGTTATTTCAAGTATTCAAACATAGACCTTGGGCAAAATGTTTGATCTGTCAAAATAACTCCACTCGGGGTCTGTGCCCTTGTACTTGCTCCAGGTCGGACAATGTGTGACAGAAAATACTCTGTTTAACTGCACAGTTTGCTTTGTCCTCATTCTCACTGACAGGACTGATTCAATCGTCCTCCGTCTGCCATTTAGATCTCTATTTGGAAAGCTTCTCTCTTTTTACAGCTGGACTTAACCTAAAGGTATTTGTCGGCATTAAAGCAAAAAAAACAAAAAACAAAAACATTTTGGTGACCTTTAAAGAATGAAAATATCAAAGTAATGAGTACACTGCAACAGCATTTTTATGTTAAATATTCGGGAGGAAATAGGGAGAGGGCAATGAAACATGGGAGTCTCCTGGGAAAAACGGGACGGTTGGCAAATATGATTATGACTAATGAATCTTCAATTTAAAAAGTCCTTTAAAACGGTCAGTCCTGGTCAGGCGTAGTGCTGCTCCCCAGCTCTGTCGTCCTCCATCATCATCTCTCTCTGCCAAGCTCTCACTCTGCCCGAGTTCTCTGCAGGTTTTTATTTCCTTGTTCCACAGGTATGGTCCCTCCTCCTGGCCGCTTTTAGAGTGGTGATGCCTGTCTGTAAATGCACAACTTGAATAAAATAAATAAATAAATGTTTTGCTATTTTTTTTCCAGGGCCCTAGTGGCCCAGGTGCAAATGATTAGGGGTAATCAGGGGAACGCTCAATATGAAACCTGTGCGCACCAGTTTCCAGCTTCCTCAAAACGGTGCACAACGGGCCTTGAAATACATTTTCTCTTGCTCACTGGGTGTGTCACAGGTGTTAGCCTGTCAGCAGCAACACGCATGTAAACACTGGCGTGTTATAAAGGTGTTGCAGTGCAGTGAACTTACCTACAAAACTGTTTAAATAAATGTTTAGTGTTGTCAGGGCTGAAAGCAACCAGAAGTAAATTGATACTCAAAACTATTTCAAACTAAAAGCAAGCAGTTAAAACCAAACAGTGCAGCAAAAATACTAAAATACATAAACTACCACAGCAAATATAATAACATAAATATGAGCAAACAAATAAAATCAATATTTATATGTCGTGTGGCAAAATCATCTGCTTGCCTTATGATTTGAGTGCCTGTTATGTGAGAATAAACTTTTGTCGTGCAGAGAGAAGACAGAGCGGAGACATTATCATCTCAACCTTGAATTAGTGTTAGCAGCAGCAACCAGTTAATACTAAGTGTGAGTAAGGAGACCTTGTTATGAGAAAAATGAATCTGATACCAGAGGTATGGGGGTGGTTTTGTTATTCAGTACGAGGAGTGATTTCACTGCAAAGTCCTTCTCTCTCGTGTGCGTAAGACATTTGTATTCACAGAGATGTTGAATTGACTTTTATTAAAGAATCTAAAAGTAGACAGAATCTCTCCACAACAAATTGCCTGCAGAGGAAGTTCCTTGAGTACATCGGCAGGAGAATAATGGAGGTAACAGTGGTCTCAAAGGGACATCATTAAGGAGAGAGCTGTGTTTGTGGGGAAATCAGCCCTTAAAGCACTTATTATTCCTCTATGTGACCAAAAAGGAGAAGAATAAGAATATCACATCCTTTTTTAAAAAAAAAAAGTTTTTGGGCTTTCATGCTGAAGCTGAAGACGTGGAACCGAACCCACAGCCGCTGCAGAGAACTCACAGTCTCAGCACATGAGGCAAACGTTCTACCAGCTGAGCTACCAGGCCATCAGCAAGATACATTCTTAGAATTAAAGGTGCTAACTAGAACCGTAAAGGGTTCTTCAGCTTGTCTCCGTGGAAGAATCCTTTTTGGTTCCTGGCAGAAACTTTTATAAAGGTTCCACTTGGAACCCTTTTGGAGAGTTTTACCAAGAACCCAACATAGTGGGTTATGTCTAGAAACATCTGTGAAAGGTTTCACCCAGAACCTCCCATGAGTTATTCCACAGAGAACTTTTCTATGGTGTAATGGTTCCACTAGCATCCTTCTGTGGGGGTTCTATCAAGAACTGGCCCACCTTCTAAGGGTGCTACCAAGAATGTTTTTATATTCCAGGGGTTTCATCTAGAACACACTCAAATGGTTCAACAAATAACCTTTTCATATGTCATGGGTTTTATTTGGAACCCACTCAAGGGGTTCTACAAAGAACCTTTTTACATTCCAAGGGTTTTCTCTAGAACCCAGAGGGGTTCTATGTATCAATGGTTTTATTTAGAACCCAGTTTAGGGGTTCTAGAAAGAATCTTCTTACATTCCAAGGGTTTTTATCTAGAACATGCTCAGGGGGTTCTACAAAGAACATGTTTATATTGAAAGGGTTTTATATAGAACCCACTGAGGGGGTTCTATTGAGAACCTTTTTATATTTAAAAGGTTTTATCTAGAACACACCAAGGAGGTTCTGCAGGAAACATTTTTATATTCCAAAGGTTTTATCTAGAACACATTCACAACTTGGTAGGGGGTTCTATCAAGAACTAGATTTCAAAGATTTTATTTAGACCCACTAAATAGGTTCTACAAAGAACCATTCTGTATTCAAAGGATTTTATCTAGAACCCACCCAGGGGGTTCTATTAAGAACCGTTTTATATTTATGAGGTTTTATCTAGAACACACTCAGGGGGTTCTACTGAACATTCTCTTATATTATAATACAAAGAACAAAGAGTTCTTCATGGATTCCAAACATTCCTGAAGAACTCTTTCTTCCAAAAAGGCTTCTCTGGAAGAAAAGGGTTCTTAATGGAACCTTTAGTCTTACAAAGAACCCCCAACAAACCCTTTCTTCAAAGAAAGGGTTCTTCAGAAGAAAATGGTTGGAAACAGAACCTCAGCCCTCCAGGAGGAACCTTTTTGTCTAAGAGTGTAATAATATAATCTGCAGTTTTAATGTTGTTAATGAAAAATATATGTAAATACATTCAACAGCAGGATATTGATGAAATTAAAATAAATCTCAGTCAACAAAAATGGATAAATAAACATTTTCACTGACATAAAAACAAGAGAGTTTAATAGAAATCTTTTTTAAACAAAATCTCTTTCATGTTGTCACTGATAAAAAAAGAAGACTAAAGCACAGACACATGTAAAACAACAACAAAAAAGCCAAACCTAAGACAGCTTTCAGACTAATTAAATTCTTTCTTCAAGCATCTTCATCCGAGCCTTCTCGTCTTTTCATGCTGCGTTTTCCTTTTCTTGCTTTGCATGTTAATCTTCCTTCCTGTGGTGTCCACAGTGCGCTGGTTTACCCGGCAGGCACATTAATAAGTCTGCTGCAGCCGCGTAGAACAGGCAGGGTTGATGTGGTGACCTGTTGTCAGTGTTAAACTGTGTTTTATAATGTCAAGTGTTCCCTCACCTCTCACCCTTTTCAGCACACTATCCCGAGAGCGGTATGGCTTCGAGCCAGACAGCAATATACACCAGACCGTGTAAGACTCATAAAGGATTTATATTCCAAGCACAGAAATCGTCTCCTTCTGTTTGACGGACGTTTCACAAGGATTTGCTGGTTTGAGCTCTGTCAACTGCTTTATGAAATAAACCGGGCAAGAACCCTGAGGTGTAACCTTGGATAACATTATAAAATGTTACATCTTGCTCTGCCCTCACTGATGTGACCACCGCCTCTTAAAGCTGCTCCAAACAAGATTTATGGGAAAAATACACCCACCTCATCTGCCTAAATCATGAACTGGGGCTGCAAATATTGCATTTTCTTGTATGCAGAAAGTGACAAATTGAACCATGTGAGCAGCAAAGCATTTCTCACAAACCTCAGCAGGCAAACTGAACCGTGCGATGGTATAGATCACATTTTATTGTGCTTCAAAACTATTATCTGCTGCTGTGTATTGGGACCGCCAAATTGCAGAGTTGTTTAGAGCAGCTGAAAGATGAAAATGTCTTTTACTGCAGATTTCCTTCATCGTTCCTTTGGTATTTTCAAAGTTAGAAAAATCGGCTTTTTAGCTCCCTTGCTGAGAGTCAATAAGACGATTGATACATCTGTCATATCTGTGCAGTAAATGTGAAGCTGCAGCCAGTTAGCTTAGCATAAAGCTTAGAAACAAAACAAAATGGCTAGCCTTACTCTAACTCCTATAAACAGATATCTGTGTTGTTGTCTGAAAAATACCCCCACATATCTCCTCTTTTAAGGATTAAACTTTCTACTGTTAAAGGATATCCACATTCTTCCCCAGCAACAGGTGACGATGTTCATCCAAATGACCAATGGAAAAACATTTTATTACATCATCTATTTAACACATATCTCCATTGGGTGTCCATTAAAGTGCATCTTCCGCCTCTGGCCCTTCTGCCCGCCCTCCCTTTTTTGGGGGATAGCGTCTGCGGAAACCAGAGGCAATAACCAGTCACCAGTTTTGTTCACCAACAAAGTAAAGTATAACCATAACCTTAACAGTCGTTCACGACTGTCATTTGTATGGATTTGTCTACATATTACCGTTCTTTACAGCTCAATCAATCCTGAGGGCTAACCACTAGCTAACCTTCGCTGGCTAATGGTGATTAGATGGCTAACATTAGTTAGCATCCTGTTGATACTGATAAATATGTTTCGATCCAAAATGAGTTTTGTTGCCACCAACCTCCACTAATGTTGCCTGTATATCAGATGATTTGCCATGTCTGTAAACACAGACTTTATACCGTCAATACTTGTTAGACTTATTATAGCATCTAACGCTAGGCTAATGTTGTTGTCCTTGCATTGAGTGACGCCGACCTAAAGCTTTTTTTTAATCATGACAGTGTTGTTTACCTGTACGTTAGATTACTGACCAAGATGTATTTGTACATTTATTATGTTATATTACATTAATAGTAACACTTCCTTCTGGGGAGCCCTTGTAGCTCAGGTTGGGGATCATGCACCCCATGTACTGAAGCTATCAGTCCTCTACAGTGGCCACCAGTTTGCCTCCCGCCTCTGGCTCTCTCTTCATCCCCTTTCCTATCCACTCATCAGCTATCCTGTCAAATAAAATTACAAAAAAAACCTACTGTGCTTTGACACTCGGCTTTGGCACTAATTATTTGTCCACTGGGAGTTAAATATAGGGGATTTCACTCCATCCAGAGTGTAATTAACCCTGCATTCGCTCAAATTTCACTAACACCAGAACTGTAACTTTTCTGGGCCATAAAGTGAATAAATGTGTTTCTCCAAATGTTGAGGAAATACATTTAACACTGTGTTAAATATTATGACCATCTGTTTACTATTATTAGCACCACCACTGGGAATGTGAAATATTCTTATTGAAATAGTGCCCAGACATGAGTGTCAGAGCTCAGCGGGCACTGGTTTAATATGGCTTTGGGCTGATGAGGATATCTGTCACATTGATACAGTAACTGACAGAGTCTGAGTGGGATCCTACATGTGAGCCAGTGAATAATATTTCATCATTACCATCAGCGCAGGAAAGGCTGGTAAGAATAGATCAGAAGGGAGCAAATATCTCAAAACAATATTATTAATATTATACTTAAATTTAACAACCATCTCTGCAGACTTCTCAGAGCAAAAGTAATAAAGCTGTCGAGAGCATCTATTTGCATGTTTCACCTTAGCTGTTTTTTTTCCCCATTTCTTTTTTTCTACCTTCTTCGTTCCTCCTGGGTGTCTTTATTCCTCCCCGTCCGCTCCTGAAGCACTCGAAAGCAAGCTCTGTGGGACTCCTCTTAGCATAATGAGGAGTGCACATCAGGCTCATGTAGAGAGTGATTCCCTGAGCACTGCTGGGACTGTATAGAGAGAGAGACAACATGAAATAACAAGTCAGCCCTTCCTCTCTTTCCTTCCTTCCTCACTTCCTCTCATCTCTTCTTCCTCTGCTCTGCCGCTTAATGGGGTGACCAGCTCCCCTCTTTGTTGTTGCTCTTACTTT
>JAJHUR010073923.1:0-12127 GCA_027495735.1 Lutjanus campechanus
TTGATTTTATATTAAGGCTTAAAGTTCTGTATAATTAGGGGCGTGGTTTCGTGATTGACAGGCGTAGTGCCCTATGGTAGTGCCACTCACTCGCTCCCATAGACTATACCATCTATACTCGCCCTCCACCACCCACCCTGCTCCACCGTCTCAACCAATCATATTCACATCCGGTTTCAAAACTGTCAAAATGGCGCTGGCCAAATCTGAAACTCGAGGCTTCAAAACGGGTGTTCAGAAACCAATGGGTGACGTCAAAGTGTTTGGTAGAAACATACATGTGAGCTGAGCTTTCCTCCACCAGTGTCAGGTCAAATGGTGAACTATTCATAGTATTTTCTTGCTGGAATGCAATTAGTTGTGGACATTAAAGCTCCCCAGAGGCATGATCCTTTCTATCTCTCTGACCCTTTAACCATTTCTCTATTCCAGTAGCTCTTTTCTGTGGCATGCCCCACTTCAGAAGTCAGAAAAAGTTCATGCACCACTAAGCACATAATGAAAAATTATCGAAGTTGAATTTTAGGCAAATAAAGGTCAGCATGATAGCATCAGTTTACTCTTGTTTGTTTATTTTCCCTACTTGGATCATATTCATTCTACTGCAGTGGCTCCATGCCACACCAGTGGGGCCTGCCTCCCAATTTGAGAATCAATGCTGTATTCCCACATTCAGGCTACACTTCTATGATCCTTACAAGGGCTGCCCATTTTAGCTATTACATGACCTTTACTCAAACCAGGCCAAATTATCTAGTTTGTACACAAGACAATTAGCCTAATGGCCAATTTGCCATGTAATTTTTCAATTTTTTTCTCAGCGGTGGATGAATTATATTGACTCTGCTGATACTGTGGCTTCCTTGTGCCATTTTTAAAGGTCCAGTGTGTTAGATCAATGGGGTTCTATTGGCAGAATATGGCAGAAATTGAACATAATATTCACAAATGTGTATTCATTCATGTATAATCACCTGAAAATGAGAATCCTGTGTTTTTGTTTTTGTTACCTAAGAATGAGCCATTTATACCTACAGAGGGTGCAGGTCCTCTTCCACAGAGAGCACCATTTTGCACCGCAATGTTTCCAAAGTAGCCCAGAACAGACAAACCAAACACTGGTTGTAGACATGGCCACACAAGTTTTGGGCTACATGCTTGGAAGGGGAAGGAGAAGAGTAGGCCTGGGTGATATAGCTGAAAAGTCTAAATTTCATATTGGTAGCTGATATTGATAATTACCGATTATGTAGCTCATGACTGAGAACATGTTTACTCCAAAGGGTGGAAGCGGCTAAGGTGATAAAATAAGTTTGCTGTATTACTGGTCTTAGCTGGAAAGCTATTCCTGCAGTTGACACAACATGCTGTTCTGACAGTTGTCCATTCATCCATGTCCGGGGTTGGGTCACGGTGGCAGCAGGCTGAGCATGATGTCCCCCTCCAGCAACACTCTCCAGCTCCTCCACCTCAGCTGGTTTCTTTCAACGCAAAAGCATCAGCGTTTCCAATCTGAGCTCCCTCCATATGTCTTAGTCCCCTCATCCTGATAGTTGTCCTAAAAAGCAATAATAGTCCGACTTAGAAAACAAAACTGCCAGACCAGCGAACCAAGATGTCAGTTTTTATCCACACTCATTTTGTCTCTGTTGTCTCACCAAACTGCGCACCTGTTAAATGATTGTTTGGGTGTCACTTATAGCACCTAGAGACATGATGGGTTGTTTATGAGCCTGGGAGGGAGCACATCTGGGGTCTGTCTATTAAATGACTGGCTGTTCATGTGTCCCTCGTAGCTCTGTTATCAAGGAATATGACAGGCTGCTTATGAGCGGGGCATCGTCGTTATGTGCTTTCATGGCAGTTTTATCAAACTACTTTCCCATCACTACTGATGACGTGCCTATCGCGGATACATCTTACTATCATTTTATCGCACATGCCTAGAGAGGAGAGGTGTTGCCTCTAATGCCTCTAAATCCTACACACAGGTCATTTAAACCAAAATTTCTACTTGCAAAAAGATGTTAGACTGTAATTTGATTATATTTTTGCTTCCCCAGAGGATGAACCTTTATGAATTTGGTGATTTCTGGAGTCAGTGATTTTGACATTTCTATCTCCTTTTGTGGCAAGGCTGGAAGAATATCCAAATCAACAGTGTCATTTATTCCATCCAACACTTTCCTATCCCAGCCCTAAATGAACATTGCAGCCTCCAGAGATTACTGGTGGGCTTTAGAGTTTTAGTTTTGTTTGATACTAACACCTCTCATTTTGCTACTTGCCCTCTCTCTCTCTCTGTCTCTATGCCTAATTGGCTTTTTTTTTATGGCTTGACAAGCCTGTTGGCAGATACACAGCTCAGGAAAATCAACACACACAGAGTAAACGCCTCAACCCAACCCCCCACAGGCACACACACACATACACACCCACTAGCCAATTTTAGGCTCAGCACCTGCAGTAGTAATTGACTCAGCATTAGTAAGAGCGATGGTGCACTAATCCAAGCATAGAGGAGTAATGAGGAGGCGGTGGGTGAGGATTTTACTGGAGGAATGTAAAAGTTCATTGAGGCTTGATTACTCATATTAATGTTAATAGATGGCAGTAAATTTCTTCAATATGGACCACATGGTAAAATAAATATGAGCTGGAGCTGTGTGACAGACTGGCTGAGTGATTATTTTGGCACTGCTGGATACAGAGATGCGTCCTCTAATTTGCAGCAGAATAAGCTGCCTGTTCAGTGTCTTACTCTGTAAATTAATTTGGCAACTTTTAAACCCAATTGTTTTAAAATCTCTGACTACCAAAAACATTGACTAGTGCTATCTGCTCAGACAAAAAAAAGGAAGACACGGGAAACTGAGCACTGAAACCCCACTGACCAAAACTGTTTAATCATTATAATTGTTTTGCTTGGTGCTATTTGTGGTTTTTATAAAATGCAGACATCGATAGTTATCCTGCCTGAGGTCTGTATGTGGTTTTAATCCTTCCAAATCAACCTTTAAAAGATGAAAATTGTTAAAACATATTCTGGGAATGACTTGTTTATTGGACTACTTTTTAAAAGGATGCTGTACCAAATGTGTCACAAATGCTATATCAACAATACTGCTTTCACATTTGATCAAATGGAAAATGACAGTATTCACTTGTGTTCACCTCATACTGTGAAATCCTCGTTTAGGTTTAGTCCGTCTCAATTAATCTCCATATGTTATATTTTACAACAGCCAAAACAAACTGTTTCTGGTGGCTTTATGGTGAATATGTTGAAGATTTTATATGGAGCTTTTCTGGATATTAGTTTCAAACTGCTCTGACTTGCAAAAACATAATTGAAGGCTTAATGGAGACAGCACATAATTTCAACCTTCCTTGGTTTGAATACTGGGGGCTCCACATCAGGAGAGATTTGATTTGAGATTTAAAAAGTAAACACGACAAAGACAGAAAACACGGACCCTGATATTTGCTCTTCTTGACTCTTTTGTTGACGATCACTCGACTCCTCCACTATTCTCACTCACAAAGAAAATGGAAAAAGAGGAAGGAGAGGCTTTTACCGGCATCATGCCACAGTCAGGATGTGACACCCTGTATGTCTGAGCTTCTCACAGTGCAGAGCTGCTGCTGATGTTGGCAATGTTACTGTAAACTGACACCCAAGTATACTGTACACCTGTTACCCATGACACTGCTGCTGTTGCCTGTTTGTTTGGTGGACCTGCAGGCTGTATGTGTTTGTCAAAATCTATGATCATATGATTTTTACTGGGTAGTATTTTTATATATAATATGCCTCCAAGTACAAGATAAAACAATACTCTGTGGACGAAAGGGGTATTTGAGGGTAAATATGTGAAGTACTCACAGGGAAACAGCACTGCAAAGACATATGTGTGTACAGAGTTAAGTGTGCTCTCGCAGTGTTTCCCCTACTATTGCCTTAGGGGTGTGGCCTGCACCCCCCACCCCAGAGGACACAAAATATTAATGAAACGATCTTGCCATAGTTTCTCTCCTCTCCTCTACTCTGTGTATCTCACCAAGGGCAGGACTTCACAAACACACACACACACAAGGAGTGAGCACGTCACTCCAGCATGGCAGGGATCCATCACAACAGGGCTACATGCTTTAAGGTGTGTCTAATGACGGTAAACAAACAGCTTATCTCGTGTCGAGCAGCTGTAAAATGGCAAATAGATGCAGAACTTCCTATAAATTCTTCACAATAAAAGTCCCATATGTTATGCAAAAGCAGCAAAACCAGGACATTTTTGGTTTTCATCAGCGGTAACTTTACATGACTTCTATACAGCTCATGGCGGACATGACAGTAAAATACAGCAGCTACCTAGTCATCACAGGTTGGCTGCAATTGGCAAAACATCACCGCGGCCCACTTAGAGGCAGGTTGTGCACACTTTGGGCACACTCCAGAGTAGGTCCATCTCAGGCACAGCTTGGTACAATAAAACTAGTAATTGAAATGCAAACCAGCACAACGCAGTTTGACTTGATGTGGCCAAAAGTGGGAAAGCTCAGTGATAGAACCTAGAGGGTGCTGCCGCTCAGCCTTGCCTCTAATTATTTCCCAGTGGCCACTCACAGTATTGTAGCGAAAAAATCCCCCATCAGCCGCCATTATGAAAGAGACATCTGCTAAACCATCTGTTAAACTGTTGACAGGACACCTCAAACTGTAAACAATGTCAATTATACCTCTTTTATGATTTTTTGATCCATGGAGGTTTTAGAAAAGCAATTTTAAAGTCTGTGATGTCAGCAGAATTGTAACATCTATGGGCTGAGTGGGAACTTGTGGGCGGGGCCAGCAGGAGAAACTACTGCACAAATTCAGTGGACCGCATACTGCAAAAGTAATTCTGTAAAATAGAAAACTTTTTTAGCAAGCAATTCTCATTGGACAGAATGGATGCCATCTTTGTGTCTGCTATCCAGCTCTGAATAGTACAATAATGGGAGAGATCTTCAAAGTGAGGTTGCAGATTTTGTGCAGATTTTACCTTAATGTTCCTTGAAAACACTTACAATTGATTAATCAGTTAGTCATTAATCATTTCTATGATGCGGGGGTATCATGCTATCATGCTGACCTTAATTCCGATAAAATTCAACTTGAATCCTTTTTTATCAACTTCTTCCCCAGTTGTGTTAATGAATAATAATAATTGTGGGTCAGGCAAAGTTTTCTCAGCTTGTGACAGGGGGCATGCCAGAAAAAGTTTGGAACACTGCATAACTCTAAGTGCAATCAAAGCTGATTCACAAGAGTAATTTATTAATATAATCCATCTAGAACCAAAGATTGACAGACGTCGACCTCAAACCAGTCGAGCTGAAGCTAGTAAGCTAGCTCCCAAAGATGTGTGTCTTTATGATACAGAGCAGGTTTACACAGTCACTGAACTTATGTGTGACTGCTGAATCAATGACAATCATAGATAAAAACTGTGAGCCAGGAAGAGTAATGGCTAATATTAGGCATGACAGCTGTCAGTTTGCAATGCAGCAGATAAGGGGTTGCATCAGACAGTTAACCCAGTATATTGCATGGGTTAAACCCTGCCCTCCAAAGCAGTTGACCTGGAGGGAAACACTGTCTCGAGCTCTGTAATACAGCTGAAGGTGTCAACAGTTTGACGCTGTGTTATGATGAGATGTTAATAATTACCAATCTGCCAGATAGTGAGTCAGGAAGTGGGACACAGGCTCCAATAAACTCTGATAAATACTTAGCTGAATTAGACATTACTCACAATATGACACACACAAAAGGACACACATAAATATAGACAGTACATAGAATACACACACTCACCAAGATGTTTTTTCATCTCTGTGTATGAGTTTGTGTACACACTGCTAAAATAAAATACAGAACAAAACATGCTACAGTCTGCAGAGACATAAAAACTCACTATGTACTGCCTCATGGTGTGTGTCCAATAATCCAAAATTACACCATGGCCCCTACCTTCCTTTGCAATCTCTTTTTCCTTTTCTGCTTTCCTCCTATCTCCTCCTCTTTCTTCTCTTCCTCCTCCTCATCTTCTTCATCTGTCTCGCCTCGTCCTGCTATTTCATAAATGACCCCTCCTTTTCTCAATCTCTCTTAGCCACTCCAGCACCCCATTTTTCCTCTGCCCTCTCTTGCTCTTAGCTTTGCACAGCAAACTCAGCAGGCCAGCAAACCATTATCCTCAATCACAGGCCCCTAAATCTGAGAATTTTTTACACTTTCTATAATGTGTTCTCCCCCCCTCACCCTGTCTCTTCCTCTCCCTGTCGATGTCTCTCTTCCTCTCTGAGCCCCCTCCCATCTCGCTCCATGGCATGAGGACTTGTTATCCCTGCCTCTCTTAACACAGCAGTAGCTGTTAACCCCATTTACTGAGGATGACGTGCTACTGACAGACTAACAGATGGACAGATTGCCCTGACTCTGAACACTCTGTGTGTGTGCATGTGTGTGTGTGTGGTTTTGCAGACACACACGAAGCACTGAGATAGCTCTCTTGGTCCCAGTGGGGTACTTCTTTCAAATGTCATTCCTACCACCGGGGGCCTCTCTCTCACACACACACACGCACACACACACAAATACAGTGCATACAGTATTAGGAAAAAGCAGAAATACAAAAGTAATACTGCAACAAAAAGTGACCGTATCTACTTTCAGTGACCAGTGTAAATATGTGGTTCAGGGTCAGCTGTTTCACATCTGTCAAATGTCCCAATTGCACCGGTTGAAAACAGTGAAATTTTGGAGCAGTCAGTAATTTTCCATTGATTTCCCAAACATACCATGGTAAATCACTGAGACAAAGCAAGTCCATGCAGTGCTAGAGCGAATTAAACTTATGGAGTTGGCCAGCTCCAAACTATCTTTACAGCACTGACCTTTGTGGAAGTGCAGCGAACCAGAGACTCCAAAATAAAAGGATTAGTTTTGTTGCGCCATCCAATTTAAACTTCATAACTGTGGCAGTTGGCATCAAGTTAAAAAGAGGAGGTGCACCAATTTGTGCCAATGTTCCTGATTATGTGCTGCTTTCAAATAAGGTCAAATTTAACATGTTCAAGAGAGGAACCCTCCTCTTGTTGTATTCACAGCCTCTTATGTGGAAATTTGGAAAGCTTAGAGTTCATAAGTTGTGTACCTGAGTTTCCACAAGTTCATGAGTAATATTTGAAGGTGAAATTAAATGGTCAGTTTTGGTCAACCAAATATAAGCTTGTAAGAATAACAAGCTAGTTTCTCATCAAGTGACTTCTTTATTACATTGATTGAAGAGAGACGTTTTAATTGTTTATATACTTGTTTATATACTTGTTTATGTGTTTATATATTATATATTTATGACAGATTAGCATTTTGATCCAAAAAATTGTTCTAATGGACTATTGGACTCAAAATCCTACAAGTCATAGATATTTAGTTAAATGTCCAGAATGTACAGATCAGTTGATCACCTATCTTGGCTTTCACAATATCCACGTCATAGATGAGCTGATCTTAAGACTCTGACACCATCCACACGCCATGTAGCCTTTGTAAAATTTAAGGTCTTGACCTATGTACAGGCTTGTAAAAAATTAGGTAATTCACTATGTCAGAATGGGAAATAGAAGGCAAAGTTGTCCAGTCATTATTACAAGAAGAGGGAGTCTGCTTGTACGGATCTTCTCCACCTATTAACTTTAGTTTCTCAAAATGCTGCGTCTTTTGCTGCTGACCAAGTTCTTCTCCATAGGTTTTAGCAGCTTCCACATGTTTTCCTGAACTTTTCCATGGTTTGGACATCCTAAAATCAGGTATATTGAGAATGTAATCCATTCTGATGTTTAGATCCCAGTATCTCCGAAATGCTACACCTCTGGATTTTTAACCAAACCGTGACATCGGTGCAAACACTCAGGAGGAGCGGAGGTTGCGATGTTGGTTCAGCCCGGTGAAGCGAGGCAGGTGCACAACTCATTCCACACTGGCGTACAGGGAACACGAGAGTCCAAATCAGGTAGGCCTTGGGCTGTTTTCTGTTTGTAGTGTTTTATGCTGTTGGGTTTGAATGTTACATTTATTGTTTCCATGTATTTCAGACTTGCTTCCCTGCTGGGTGCAAGGCAGCTGATAGTTGGAAGGAAAGTAAATCGATGTTCTAGGTGTTCAGAAGTTTAGTCATGTAGTTTTTAACATTTAACCAATGTGTATTTCATTTTTGTAATTAAGTGTTTTAAGATTAATATTTGTTTCCCTTCAGAGTTTTTAGTTTGTTTGGTTTTTTGTGGGGCGTTGGGGGGGATGGAGGTTTCGGGGAGGGTTGTTCTTCTGTCTAGTCTGTCCTGGCAAGTGAGCTGATAGGCAAAAGATATGCATGTTGCCCTTATATGCTTGTTTGTTTTGATTTGTTTTGTGAATCTGCTTGCTTCCTCCACCAGTTACTAACTATTCAGATTGAATCCCAGTCAGGCAGCCAGCTTGTAGTGTGAGTTGTTTGCTTTGAAAATATTCACCTGTTAACTCACTTCATGTGCAAGACCTATTGATTGCAGTGTGCACTGGTGTGCAGTGGAATTTAGCCCTTACCCTGTTAGTGATGGCTGGGAAGTGAAAACGGTGAGGAGGTTGAGAAGTCCTTACTTCCTCCTGATTGTCATTCCTTAACATTTTTACACCAAAATTAGCGCGCAGTGATTAGTGGAAATTGACCCTTTTCCCATTGCCATTAGATGAGTTTGCCTGTCTGTTTTTGTTTGTTTGTTTGTTTGTTTGTTTTCCAGTTATGAACTTGAGCTGAGACTGAACTCACATCTGTGCAGGAGAGCAGAGAAAAAGGTGTTTTAAAGACTGTGTTCAGCTCTCAGTACCTCTGTAGCTTTTCACTGAATCTCTGTGGTTTGAAGTTTAGCGTTTCCGTTTGTTTTTTTGGGTATCTGCTTTATTTTTCGGGTTTCATGCTCCCTTTCAGCTGGATAGGAGTTGTGTTAAGTTACTGCTAATGGCATTTCCTGGTTTTGCCACTTCATAATAAAGGTTTTTAGGTGACAAAATAAAGGGCTACTGTTATTATGAAGAATATATAGTTAAGCTGCTTGACTCAAGACGAGCACTTTATCAGTAAACATACTGCTTCAAGTGGGTGCAAACTCCACTGTGCTGGGCTGACAAACCAAGTCAAACCAAGCTAAGCAGAACATGTATGGAAAAGGAGCAAAAGAGTTGCAGAAATTACAGAGGCAACAAGCTTTCACTGCTTCCATCAAAAACAGTAGAAACTTAGCATGTCCACTAAATACTGAGTAACACTGAGTCATTTGACCCAGGAGTCGACTGTACCCTTTCCCATTAAAGACAAATGCTTTATTTTAGTTGGTGTTAGTTTGAGGTTTTGTCCAATGTACAGTAAAAGGGGCTTTATTGTCACTGGACAACCTGCAAGTAGTTTCTATGTCACCCAGCTTAAATTGCCACCTATCTGATGAGGATGTGCTTATGAATTTTGTTGTGTGACTCTCTGGTCTGACAAGGTATGAAGTCTAACTTTGGCTTTCAGGTCTTTCAGCTAGCAGTCCACTCTCCTCCCAATCCTGATTTGTCCCACAAAACATTCACTCAGCAACAGTAAGTAATACAAAAACTGACATTTTCTATAGCTTAAGCCTACAGGAACAGCAGTGGGCAATTTAGGCAAAGTGTTCAGAGGCTAATTTTGAACTGATACGATATGAAAGGGTATAATACGATAAGACAGGATACGATACCACTTTATTGTGAGTATACACTGAAATTAGTTTTGCATCCTCTGGCAGCTCTGTTCAAGCTCTGTACCACAAACATCCAAAACACATCAAACAGTCTTGACAAATACATGTCAGAGTACCTGTCACATTTTATCCTATGTGATACCACAGTTTTCCACTCACAGGAGAAACATCTACAAATGTAAGAACATTTCTTGAGCATCACACACATTTACAGTTTATTCTTTGAATTATCTCCAGTCCATTGATCTATTTGACCCAGTACATATTTAAAAGCCACAAGGAGTCATATTAAGTTATTGATTTAGCATGATTCATGTCTATGGGCGGTTAGCCAGACACAGATGCTAATGTTAATATCTTATGGGCACACATTATAGTGAGGTCTGCTGTGTGAGCATCTCTCATTGGAATGAATGAGGCACCATGTTTGTATTTTTCATCATTTCATTCATTCCTGTGTATATAGCACGTACCAAAAATTACTACTCTGGAGGCAAAAGCAGTTATTGTGGAGGTGCCAGTGTCACTGAAATGTAGATGATGAACGAATTCTGTACTGATTGTATGTATAGACAGTTTCCAAGCAGAGCATTTCAAACTGGCTTGTTTTTAAAAACACAAACAATCTCTGTAGATGCGCATTCAAGGACAAGAAAGTGAATTGGCAAAGCAGCTATACAGGAGCTGACGGCCCCTCATCAGGTCTGATTAAAGCACTGGCAGGATATATGAACAGAGAGGCTTACCAATGAGATAGACGCGCCCCGGTGGTTTTTGTTTATTTTTGTACTGTAGGTGCTGGTTACACAATGCTCTTGATTACAAGAAAAGCCTCATTCATGCTTTTGAAGTTGAGAAATACAAATGTTTTTGAATACATTTCAAATGCATTAATGCTTCTGGAGACTTGGCTTTAATTAGTAAAATCCATATAATGACATTCATATAATGAAAATTAATATTTATAACTATTAGAAAACCTGGTTCAAAAAACATCATATTTTGCTGTTTAGACCAGTGTTTCCCCAGTGTTTTTTTGTGTGGCCACCCCCTTACGGGACCTCCACCCCCCTTGAAAGACACAACATGCTTTATTACATGTTGGGAATTCTTCACTTTCACATGTATTTGAGACCTTTGCCTTAAAAATTAACTTTAAAAGTAGGTGTTAGTTTCCAGTTTGTTTCTGTGGCGGAGCAGAAGTCACAGACAATGTGCTATCAGGCTCATGAAGCATTATAACTCTCTCAGTATTTCATGAAGTTGCACTCTGCTGTATGTCCATAAGTTAAGTGTATTTATTGTAACGTTGTAATGTTGGTAAAGTTCCAGTTATTAGCCTGTTAACAAATTAGCCTTGACAAGTGATAAGCTAACTGGCTACCCCAGCCAGCTTTCCCTGTTAACAGTTAGTGCAACAGTTGTTTAGTGTTCACACAGCCACACAAAGAGTATGCTGATCTCATTTCACAGCCCTTAAATTATTTTAGTTAATGCTGGAAATCAGTAACTCATCACATATACAGTATTCAGTATCGGCTGCATATATGCAGACCTGAAATCCAAATGAGGACTGTGTTCACTGATCAGAGCCATGTAGAGGTCAACCCCCTCTGCGCCACCTTGCAACCCAGCCGCCCTCCCAAAGCAGTCACCCTGGGGTAAAAGCTGTAGACCATTTCTCAAGACTCATCACGTTTGATTGACATCTCCCTCAGGAGTTCCAACACGGAAGCTAAGCATGTAGTGCTGTGTGTGGACTGATGTAGACGGGGCAACAGCAAAGCATAGCCACCTAAAAAAACAACAATATCCGTTTAAATGGTTAGAACGTTTTCACCACTTTACTTTGCCATCAGATAGCCTTTTTCAACGGGGAACTGAGTCCCCAACTATGCTCCTTTCACAGCTACCAAGACTCAGACTAAACACTGCCTCAGTCTGTTACTTATTACGTGTGAATATGTGACTTCCTGTATTTCCCGTCAGAAAGGGGTGTCTGAGGCCAAAGTAAAGTGGTGTAAATGTTCTAAATATAGTGTACTCTTAAACTGACATTGATTTCTGCAAGCTAAAATTACTATTTGTGTAAAAGGAGTCTGAAGAGATATAACGGCTTTAGCTCCCTGTTGGGTCAGACTCGGAGAACAGAGAGAGCAGCAGTAGGAGCAGAAAGGCTTTGTTGCACAAGCACGCCCCATTCAAACCCAATACAGAGAAATGAGCAAGAACTTAAAGGGATAGTTCGGGATTTTTGACATGAATCTGTATGGCATCCTCATCACCAGTGTCATGCAATCACACTGACTTACCCCTGTCA